>OMKY01248201.1:0-12185 GCA_900302395.1 Bregmaceros cantori | reverse complement strand
CATTTTGCAATATATATATATATATATATATATATATATATATATATATATATATATATATATATATATATATATACACACACACACACACATATATATATATATATATATATATATATATATATATTGCAAACTCCATTTTTTAATTATTAGCATGGAAGAGCCAACTGTTCCGTGCTAAATTCTAACATATTGGGTTTACACCCAAGCTTACGTGTTGTCTTTATTGTATTAAGGACATGACTGGGAATGGCATAAGAAACAACAAACATTAAACACGTTTGAGTGGAAGTTGGGCCAAACCATGAAACGATTAATCACTGCCGATTAATCGATTATCAAATTAGTTGGTCCGACGGCAACTCAAATGTCTCCAATGTATTTTGCTCCCAATGCCAGCTACCCTTCTTGGCACCACGGTCCCAACAACTCACTTAATACTGCACACGGTACGGCCCACAGCAACAAAAATAATACAATAGAGATAATAAGCTGGGGTGAAGAACCAATGACATTTTCAAGCATGGAAGAGTCTTCCATGCTGATACTACAATAAGCAGCCATAGTGAGAGCCCACACACATAAAGGACGTTGTAGAATGGTATCCCATAACTTCATTTAAAAGATAACTATAGGGGGGTTTACGTGTTTTACACTGGTAGGAGTCATTTTGTCCCGCCGTCCTTAAGGTCACTTCCGGTGCCTTATTGTTGCCTACGTCAACTCTGGTACTGGGCCAAGGTCCAAGCACACAAAACACACAAAACGCACGCAAGATCAAAATCTGACCACTAGGTGTCGGTCTGTGACTAGTTACACATCAAACCACCCGCTCCGTTCATAATTTTGTATAAATATTGATGATATACAGTCAAAATCCGACTTAAAGTTACTCACCGAGTGGTCACATGTTTTTCTGGACCAATGGGCTGGCTGCTTCTTCTAGTTATTCCAAAAGGAATGAGAAAATGGAACGAGTTGCACTGATTATTAAATCATGCGTTTGTGGGTCACATATCCGCACGATTTGGGTGTGGAATAGCACACCACAAGTTACCGCCACAATTTTTAAATAATCCTGTAGGTGTGTGCTCCCACCGAATAGACATGTTGAAAAAATAGCCAAATACACGGCAAGTAAATGACACCGGAAATGACGTTCAGAGACAGGAAGTACCCCCGAACTTGTCTATAGGGGGGAGCACGGTGGTTAGAGAGCGGGTCCCTCAGGCCCCAGGCCGAGGCTTCGCATACCCTCTCCAGATTTTCTGCAATGTCTCCCCCTGACTCTTCATCCCAGTTACCGATATAACCCTCTCAATATCTCTCTCAATAAAGAATGACAAACGTGGGGCCCACGTTGTGGTTATGGACACCACACCTAACGCAACCCCATTCATGTTAGTGGCGCTGTGTCTACCGCAGCGTCCGCAGTGTCGCAAGTTCGACTCCGCTCGTCGACTTGTCTGCAATGTCTACCCCCTGATCTCTTCAACCCAGTTTCTGACTAATCCTATCCAATAAAGATGGAAAAACGGTGGTGACGCCGGAATATATAATATAAAATAACTTTAAAGAAAAATAAAGAACGACAAACGTCGCTTGTGCCCAGAAAATAACTTAAAAAAAGAAAGATAACTATGGGGCAGAAATTCATTTGAAACTAGCAAATAAATACACTCACGCTATTTATGTTTGCTCTCTGAGTCACATGTCCAGCAGACAGCCAATGAGGTGGCGAATACCATCCCCCATACAGATTCTTACCCCCGAGGTGCCACCGTGGGGGAAGGTATGGCCATATTGAACGCAGGTGTGCCGCCAATCAAGGATGCAAGAAAGCGTGATGAGTGACACGGTTTTTCAGAGCTCACGATAGCTACATTTCAGTCAGGTTTTAATGGCTGTAAAACAAATTACAACATCTAAAAAATGTAGAGAAATATGGTATACAGTATACAGTTGTTGCTGTGGCTTAGATCACAGCACATGCAGCGCTGTGAGATCGTCTCCCCTCACAGCCATATTTTCATTTCATTTTATTAATGGATTAGGATAGTGCACTTTGGTGAACGCATATAAGTGGATATGTAAATGCACCACCATGGGCACAGTTGGCTATGTGGGAATTATGATACGCATTTTTAATCCTTAATGATAATAAATACCTTTATTGACAAAAAAATAAGATCTTGTCTGTGTCCGAAATTGAGCCCTATGCCCTACTTCCTATATAGTGGACTCACTTATAGTGCACTCAACAACAATGGCTGAAATGTTGGACACTAAAGTCGTTGGTGTCAAAATTATTGTTATACATACAATTATAAAATATATTGCATTATGGGTTATGTTGCTTGGTCTAGGGTACATCGATGCTCACTACCTTTCGCGGTGCATTGTGGGATACTTTGAGTGCACTATATAGGCTATGTGGAGAATTAAGAACACCCCTACAAAATGGTGTGCGGCCCATATAGTGCACTATGTAGGGGATAGGGAGTGATTTTGGAGTACGTTTTGCATTTTGTGACACGTGAGAACCGCCTTTCCGGTCTCCACACATGCTCCTATTTAAGGTGATAGTCAGCCGATGGCCCCTGCTCGGGATCATACCAGAACCACGTTCTCAGTGGACCCTGTTCCTAGCGGACCCTGCTATCAGCGGGGGTCCGTCCTCTCGCATCCTGCACCCAGCTACTAGCATGCCAACACCACCAGCTAATCCATCTAATTGGATGCCATGAATTGTGAACTAATGGAAGAACTATCTTTATTTGTATGTTATTCATTAAAGCATAAATATTATTTAAAACATATATATTATTATGTTATTTTATTGACAGTGTTAATGTGGAAGCAGGATGAGAGAGCGGTCTCACGGTGCTGCGTGTGCTGTGATCTAAGCCTCAGCAACAAGACTATGTATGTTTGTATTTAATGCAGAAACAAATATTGATTTTGAGCGGTGACAGATCAGTTAGTTTTTTTCATAGACTGTATATAAGTAGTGTGCGTGACGTCATCCCATTGCTTTCATCCTAGCCGGGTTGAAGCCTCCGACAGCGCGGTGCCATTGCTGAAAGTACCGGTATATCCGGAGACAAGGAGAGGTAGAGAGAGCTCTACGGTAAGTGAGAGAGAGACACCCCACATGCGACTTCTTCCGGTGGTACTGTCCGCTAGGGGCGCCAACGACAGAGTCAGATTTAATGGGATCCTATGGGAGCTGAAATAAAAAATATTAACGCCAAATTTGACGCGCTTGTGAAATTATGACCCCCCTCACACAATGAACCATTAATTATCCGGACAATATACATTAAAACATCAATTAGAAACAATCTTTAAATAGGTTAAACCAGGCTGCTAAGATTGGAATATTTGTATTGGAAACTACCATAGGGCATGATTTCCGGAGAGTCTCCCCCCATACCAACCCGGAAGTAGTCACAGACATCAAAACGAACGCAGTGTCCATTTTTATTTACCGTCTATGTTTTTTTTTTTTTTTTAACGTGATGACTGGAGGAGCGCTGCTCCCCCAGACCTGCTCCTGGCAGACACATGACAGTTTAACAAGACCTTCTGAGTAAGACCGTGGCCGGCAGCAAGGACACGCTGGACGCTTCATTTCTGGATCACAGTAGACATGAAGACAGCAGTCATCACAGTCAGCTTAACTTTCACTAACACTAGAGGTCTCACACAAAACTAGGCCTATAAAGGTATAACCCCAGAAATATTGTAGAGCCATGCTTAATGTACGATTCAACTGTTTCATTCAAGGAATTATTAAATAATACATTTATTTTATATATATATATATATATATATATACACCCACACACAAAATATTCTGCTGCATATTATAGCTATATACATGCATCTTAACACACATACCTCATATATACATATGTCTGCATACACACATACATACTGAGCGCAGCAACATATAAACTCCTATATTCGTACTGTGTGAAGTACACCCAATAAGGGTGTACCTATTTTTATTGTTGATTAAAGGCTTGTAAAAATGGCCGATCAATTCATGTAAATCTTGATTGTGTTGCGTTTAAGATTTCCCCCGGGGCATCCAGCAAATGCGACAGGCATCTCAGCAAGAGCCCGAAAGAGATCAAGAGAACAGCCTCACTGTGTGTGACGTGCTCTCTGTGCCGATACGGTTTCAAACCTCGGTGGGACTCTAATAATTATAACCTTCAGTCTAGGGCTGCATGGTGTTGTTCCAAATAAAAGTGTTTTTCCACCATTGTGATATATTGTGGTTTAGTAGTTGTGGTTTTCATTTCTTCATTAGGGGGTGGGAAACTGCAAATAGATATATACATTTTTAAAGTTATTTTCCCGGCGTCAGCGCCGTTTTTCCATCTTTAATGGATAGGATTAGTCGGAAACTGGGTTGAAGAGATCGGGGGTAGACATTGCAGACAAGTCGACGCGCGTAGTCGAACTCGCGACACTGCGGATGCTGCGGTAGACGCAGCGCCACTAACATGAATGGCGTCACGTTGGGTGCAGTGCACTCGGCCAACGTGGACCTCTGAAAATATTGTGTTTTTTAAAACAACACACACCTTCCATTTAATGTCTATATGACAGTGTTTTTTCAACAAACACATTGTATTCACTATAACAAGATAAGGAGACATGTTTACAGTGAAGCTGCAGGCTCAGTGTGTGTGTATGTCTACCAGATGTCAAAATGCAGTACTTTCACTTTCAATACAGTGAGCAGATGAAGACAAGACTTTTACTACAGATTTTACATTTAAAGTGCGAAAAAATCACACAAAAAACACACAGCCTTTCTCATGCGTTTAGATAAACCGCGGAGCGCCCCACTGCGTTGTTCCCCCTTGCGTTGTTCCCACCGCGGTTTATCAACTATTGCGATTCATCAACATGGCGATACATGCTGATTTACTTCAGGATGTAGTGTGGGTGTAGTGTGTGTAGTGTGTGGATGTAGTGTGTGTGTAGTGTGTGTGTAGTGTGTGTGTAGTGTGGATGAAGTGTGGATGTAGTGTGTGTGTAGTGTGTGTGTAGTGTGTGTAGTGTGGATGTAGTGTCTGTGTAGTGTGTGTGTGTAGAGTGTGAGTGTGTGGCTGTAGTGTGTGAACCCACTGCTCTCGGTGCGGATACAGAAGCGGTGTTTAAAGCCTCGGTGGGACTGGGTGCAGGTGATGGCCTCCGGGTTGGAGCATCCCACGTCCACGTAGCGCTGCCCCTGCTGGATGTTGCAGCCATAACACCGCAGACACTGCACTGCGATCCAAAGGAGACACCCACACATTCACCGGTCACTGTAGCAAAGATGGCTAGAGGGGACAGTCAATAGAATATAGCACAGGATGCTGCAATGATAAAAAAAAAAATGGCGGTGGGGTGAACACCGCTCGAAAATATGCAGAGATGTTTTGGCGATATCTATTTTATTTTCACATAAAAGGCTTCAGAAATACATTTCTCAAGTTAAGGGAAACTGTTCAGTTACTGGCATTTATACCAAAGCATGCATCTTTATGTAGTGAAGTTAGCAAAGTAAATTAAAATACATTTTAGTGGGGGCGCGCGGTGGTAGAGAGTGCGTCCCGCATGCCATAGGCATCGATACTCTTTGCCCAAACTACAGTGATGGAAGTGTAGAAAAAAAGTCCAAAGTCATTGGAATCTATGTTCTGTGCAGCTGTTAACTCAGTGGATGTTCCAGAGAGAGCTCTGTACCATGTCCGTGTCATGGTCGGTGATCAAAAATGTCTTCTCGTATGCTAATAAATATTCTGCAACCTCCTCTGGAGTCCGGACATCGATTGAACATTAATTATTATTTTCCAAGATTGTCACCGCAGGCGGGACTTGAGCATCACTTCTGCCCGTGTTTAAGCCGGTACCCTGAAACCCTCCAGACCAAGATCGTCTTTCATTGATGTGTGATGCAGGAACAGGAACACCTGTGTGTTCTACAGGTGCTCCTTTCTCGGTGTGTTGCTGGTTAGCAGCAGAGACAAGGTTCTTCCCTATGCACCAGCCATGACCTGTCATGTGACACAGGTGGGACATGGTGCACTTCACTGCTACTCACACACTCTGCTACATGACTCTATTTACTTCCTGCTTTGGTACGTCCCAGTTAATTCATTCAGTCCCAGCACTTTTCAAATTTGGCACGGCCCTGTGCCAGGGTTTTTTTTTTCAAGACCCGTAGAAAAATGTAAAACCTCAGACTTTCCTTCGTCATCAGAAAAGAAATGTTTCCATTTAGTAATAGTATCTCCATGGGTGGGAATCAATAAAAATGCTGATTTCTGACAAAATCCTGAATAAATGCAGGTGCAGGGCTGACTTTGTCTACCAGGTGGCACTATACTGTGCTGCCATATGGCCCGCAGCATATGGCGCCACCTGGTGGACAAAAAGTAGTACCCCATCCGCATATTATTATTTTTTTGCAATGTGCCACACTATTAGAAACAATGATAATGTGTATTTCGCACTGAATTAACATGTTCTGCCCATTGGTTCAGACATCAGCCGGTGGCGCTGTGAGGGATTCCCCCGTGTTTGTGTTAACTGCTGATGGCTGTGCCGACGATCCAGAACAAATGACTGATCCTTAATTGGTTCCCCCCAATGGGTCCACCTGATTTTTTCTGGGCCCAATTGTTTTCTAATTTCTGATACACGCAGTTATTGATATGACCCCAAAGTGACCTTTGGGGTCATATCAAGCTAATGATAAATAAACTCATCTGTTGGCTGTTACAAACAGGGGACAGACTGGGCATACTAATGCCAATGGCCAGTTTTAAACTTACTCCGAACTGCACATGAGTACATGGTTATATGGAATTCTAGACAATAATGCCCAACTGTCCTAAAACAAAACATCCCCATGATTTAGCCCAATTTCTGTAAAACAATGTTGTTTTTGTAAACACATATCCATAGTTTGTTCAGTATTTTCCACCTACCGTGCCGTGCTAGGAGGAAAGACCACACCAAGGTAAATCCGAGAGCCGAGCTCCGCCAGGTGTGTCGCTTCATTGGTGCCCCCAGACTGTAATCCCAGATTATCGATACAGGTCCACCGGGCCGAGAGCGCGAGGGAGAGAGGCGAGCCCCAACAAGATAGAGAGAGGCAGTCACACAGAGGGGAAGAGAAGGGGAGAGGAGGGGAGGGGGGAGCGACAGAAAGATGAAGAGAGAGGGCAGGAGAGAGAGAGAGAGAGAGAGAGTGAGAGTGAGAGAGAAAGGGAGGGAGAGAGTTAGGGAGAGACAGAGAGATGAAGGGGGCAGAACAGAGAGAAGGAAACAGTGAAAGAGACAGAGAAGAAAGACAGAGAGGGGGAGGGTAGAGCGACAGAAAGATGAAGAAAGGGAGGGGGAGAGATGAGGGAGAGAAAATAGAGGGAGCGATAGTGTGAGGGAGAGAGAGTGCTCCGGTCGGCGTATGTGGCGCGGGCAGGTGCCTTCCCGCGGCTGGAGACGCACTGAGAAGAGTAGAGGCGGAGAGAGGAGAGACCCTTGTCTAGATCCCTGCGCCCGACCAATCACTGAGTTCAGTCAGAGTCAGAGACTGGAGCCTAAAGACACGTCTGTTCCATCCATCGCCCTGGGAATAAATATCAACCACGACACGCTAGGTGTCATCTGGATATGACTGAGGGGGTGGTTGTTGGCTCAATAGAAATCACACACACATAGACACTGTAGAAGATAAATATGTCATATCCTATAAATATATTATATCACATAATATACATGTATATATATATATTCATGCCACTTACTAGATAGCGACAAATGGCTGCAGATTTGCATTCCAATTAAACACCACGCTGAGACCAAATTTACAGGAAGTCTGCCCCAAATGTTGCTGGGAACTGCATTAGAAAGGCTTCTGGGGCCGAGAATCCTGCAACGGAGACTTCCCGCCCGCTCCGGAAACTTTATGCTCACACCTTTTGTGTGACATCCTTGACTTGGTCCTAGATGGCTCCTATAAGAAGCCACAGCCACTGTGAGTACTTTGCCACTGTCTACCCTACGCCAAGCATGGCCTGGACTTTATGGCTGGCTCATAACTCTGTAAAGTTTGTTAATTTTCCTGTAAAGATTAGCAGACTATTTAATTTTCCATTTCCATTTGTAAACATTGTTAATTCCCCAAACTGTATACGTAATTAAACTTATAATATGTATATATGTAAATTAAACTTAGAATATGTGGTATAAATCAAATTGTCTCCACTGATCTTCCTAACAAGTGGTTTAATAATATACACAAATTATTGTTTGACAACACACACACACACACACACACACATCCATAGACACACACATATAGAATGTGATTAGTGAAAAGTGAATATACGTTTTTCTATGAGTAGAGTTCATTAACCCCCTTGTTCCATTATAATATAAAGGAGGTCTCTGCCATTATTTGAGGATTAGTCGATAATCCAGCACTTCTAACAATAGGTCTTCCACAATGTGGTCACACAGGCGTGAAGTCATCGCGCTGCGCTCGGTCAGTTTCAGAGAACTACCGCGCACACGCACAGACCGTTACATCTGCCAAGGTTATGTCTTCATCGTGGGGAACAAAATTCTATCTAATCAGGAATCAAAGACTTAATCCCTTTCTTGGAACCATAATGCCAGATAAGTATACATTGCTGTATAAGCTCTTGTGTTCATCGCGCACACACACATACGACACACATTCCGTAGAATCCCTAGGGCAACATATGGTCAGCTTTGATAGATGTATGCCAAGGCTGTCACCATATTAAAACATATTCACAGTGAGTGGAGGATTTCTACATAAACACACACGCAATGTTGGGTAGTAATGGACTACTTGTAATCGGATTACAGCAATCAGATTACAAAAGTCTGGAATACAGTTAGAGCGTCAGGAATAAGGAATCACATGTGAAAAGTTCAGTCCTGCGCAGTTGGCTCAGTTGGATAGGCAGAGCGCTGCAAAGCACATTTCAAGGTCAGTTGTGAGTTCGCTTCCCCTTTATTAGATAGGATTCGTCAGAAACTGGGTTGAAAAGGTCGAGGACAAGCCATCGAAGGGAGAAGGACTTGTGGCGCCGCAGACGCTGCGATAAACACAGCACCATTAACACACTTTAACCACTCCACCAAACGACGCCCTTTCTTACTTTTGTTTTTTGCAGAAAGGGGCTGAAGACAGGGGGAGCAGACATGCATGAAAACTGTTGGTGGGGGGGAAGTGAACACAAGACTCACCGCGACACGCACATACCCCTACACATGCACACATACCCCTACACACGCATATACCCCTACACATGCACATACCCCTACACATGCATGCATACCCCTACACACGCATATACCCCTACACATGCACATATACCGCTACACATGCACATATACCGCTACACATGCACATATACCCCTACACATGCACATATACCGCTACACATGCACATATACCGCTACACATGCACATACCCCTACACATGCACATATACCCCTACACATGCACATACCCCTACACATGCACATACCCCTACACATGCACATACCCCTACACATGCACATACCCCTACACATGCACATACCCCTACACATGCACATATCCCTACACATGCACATACCCCTACACATGCACATACCCCTACACATGCACATACCCCTACACATGCACATATACCGCTATACAGAGATTTATCCAGGCAAGCAACATACAAGATGAGACAACACACACACTCTCGGAGGGTTCCAAGCAATTTGTGTCCTTTCAGATCTCAATTCATCGTTAGTGAAATTTGTGCAGGCAAGTATCTGAGAGTATTTAACTGTGTTCATGTGTGTGTGTGTGTGTACGTGTGTGTGTGTGTGTGTACGTGTGTGTGTGTGTGTACTTCCATGCATTCATCTTTAAGTGAATGTGTTGCGGAGTGCTCCCACCCACACTTATGTTTGTAGGCCAAGTGGTTGAGAGCACGGAGGTTTTATTGAGAGGCTGACAGACGTATGACGTACGTGTGATAGGCGAGCGTTTACACTGCACAAAGGACTCTGATTCACCACCAGATGGCTCCACAATGCTACAGGGTTAGCTTAGCCTGGCGAGACACAACCAACAAATCAACCATCGCATGCTGCTAGACGGTACATTGCGTCTGGGCAAATCAGGCAGCGGTCGCCCATATACAGGCGGACCAATCAAACTTTTCTAATCGAGACGTGGGCGGAGTTTGGTATGGACAACTCGAGACATGGGTGGAGTTTGGTAAGGATGACTCGAGTTTGGTTGTTACGCCTCCATGCCGCTTGTCCCACCTACTGCACTGTGATTGGATAACACCATTGATTGACACTTTTTTTTTACACATTTTTTGACCGTGGTTTTACCAGACCCAATGATCGTTCTAATCGCGTGCGATGCGTGGACGATTAGTTGGTTCTGACTCGCCAGGCTAGGATTTGCTGGGAGCAAACGATGCACCCTGTCCCCACTATCACTACTGTTTTTTCTATACTCAAATACATCATACCAGACAATAACCTCTAATTATAGCCCCGATACAGGGCCGCGACCGGGTGAGTGGGGCTGGCGCCCCGAGGCCCATGGATCGAGGAGGCCCAGGGGGGGCCCAACAACAATCCAGATACCGATGTCGATGCTGATTGCGATAGAGCCCTCTATTCTAGGATCTTCTTTAGTTGTACTTCTTTAGTCTATAAGGGTTAACTGAAATGGGCTGGGGGGAGTGACAGCAGTCAGAGGGCCCTCGGCCACAGGACATAGGAACCAGAGGGCCCCTGGGCCATGTCGTACAGCAACCAGAGGGCCCCTAGGCCACGGAGGACGGCAATCAGAGGGCCCCTGGGCCACGGGGGATGGCAAAGGGCCCCTGAACCACAGGATATGGCAACCAGAGGGCCCCTGGGCGACGGTGGACGGCAATCAGAGGGCCCCTGGGCCACTGGGGACGGCTATCAAAGGGCCCCTGAGCCACGGGATATGGCAACCATAGGGCCCCTAGGCCACAGGAAACGGCAATCAAAGGGCCCCTGGGCTATGCGGTACGGCGACTAGAGCGCCCAGAGGGACAGCAATCAAAGGGCCACTGTGCTACAGGATATGGCAACCAGATGGTCCCTGGGTCATGCAGTACGAAAACCAGAGGGCCCCTCGTATGGGCTCGGAGCGGGAGTGGGAGAGGGGGCCCTTGCAATCTCCTTGCCCCGGGGCCCAGACCCACCTTAATCCGGGCCTGCCGATATATAGATATATATAGGGGATGTAATCCTTTTGTATGAGTTGCCGTGGTATACCCTTCATGTTAATCTGATAACTTTACGGCTTGTCTAACCCTGTCTTCAACCCGGTTTCCGACTAATGCTATCCAATAAAGATGATAAAAAGATTCTAATTATTTGTAGTTTCCTCTGCTGATCATTCATTTACCAGGTGGGACGTGCATGACAGAAATATGTTCTTTCATAACATAATTTGAACTTATGTTGGGGATCTAGATTCTCAAATTCCAATTTACCTTTAGTATAACACACCCTTCATGCAGTCCGCCCCCATGCAGTTGTCAACAACAGCACGTGCAAGCCACGAAGCAGCACAAGAGATGAGTGTGTGTGTGTTTGTGTGTGTGTGTCTGTCTGCGTGTGTGTTCGCTTGTTGCTGTTCTTTTGTGTGTGTGTGTGTGTGTGCGTGTGTGTGTTTGTGTATGTGTGTGTGTGCGTGCGTGAGCGTGCGCCGGATCTCGGAAAAGAAAAGAGAGGGGAACAGAGTGGTGCAATGGGGAGACAGACATGCGCATGAAAGGCGAAGTAATATATGTATATTCCAAAGTTTTTACCGAAGCGGCCTCGTGCGCGTGTGTGTGTGCATGTGTGTGTCACGCACACACACACACACACGCAAAGGGGAGCGGAACGGTCTAGGCACACACACAACAGTGCCGTACGCACGCAGAGGCACACACAACAGTCCCATACGCACGCAGACACACACAAAACAGTGCATTACGCACGCAGACACACACGCATTTCCTCATACACAGGAGGAAATGCGGACAGAGAGGCGGGTGTGTCTGCGTAAGTACGGGCCTGTTGTGTGTGTGTGTGTCTGCGTGCGTACGGGACTTTTGTGTGTG
>OMKY01248190.1:2781-12987 GCA_900302395.1 Bregmaceros cantori | reverse complement strand
TACTTTCACACAAATTGGGTGATTATTATTGAGAATTAATTCTTATTATAAATATAACTAAACTATACCTATAGTAACAATATTTATTAATTTTACATTTTTCCCATTTTCTATGCATTACCTAATGAATGTTGCCATTTGGAAGTATGCCACAAGTCTACATTTGGAAGTATGCCACAAGTCTAAATACCCCCACAAGTAAAAAATGAAATTAATTCAGAATGCATATTCTGATGATCATCATGGAATAATAATAATAATAATAATAATAATAATAATAATAATAATAATAATAATAATAATGACATTAAACTATTGAAGGCTTAGCACGGTATGCCACTGCTTTCGGCCTTGGTGTGCTAAAAATCCATTCCTGGCTAAGGCAGGATATAAACATTTATAGATGAAATACCGTAAGCCTCAGGCTGCAGGCACAATTTATACTATAATTGTTTGGTTGTGATGTTCTTTGTATGTATGTGTGTGTGACTGTGTGTGCCTGTTTGTGTGTGATCTTATTGATTGAAGTTCATTGTCCACAGAGGAAATTCAATTTCTTTTGTCATGCAGACAGGCACACGTCAACAATTCAAAGAATGAAAAGATCAGGAACTGTCAATGTAAGGAAACGCAAGCTAGCTTATTCATGTGGCGAGGAACAAAAGAAGCCTTCTCTTTATCTTATCTTTATTGGATAGGATTAGTCGGAAACTGGGTTGAAGAGATCGGGGGTAGACATTGCAGAAAACTTGACGAGCGTAGTCGAACTCGCAACACTGCGGACGCTGCGGTAGACACAGCGCCACTAACATGAATGGGGTCACGTGTGGGGTGCGGTGTCCATAACCACTCGGCCAACGCGGACCCCAGAAGCTTTTTATTTTTTTTACACCAAAGATACTGGCCGAATAACTTGAGTAAAAGTTGTAGACTCACGAAAATAATTTAGCTCTAGGCAGACTGCACCAGGGGACTACGCAAGTCACGGTCCGCTGCTAGAGAGAGCTACGCACGAACAGACAGGAGTGGAAAGATTGTCTTAGCTTTAAGTGCCGCCTGTCGGCAGAAAACCATAACCGCATGGTAGAGGCAGAGTTAATAAACCATTGGATTAGGTAAAAGAGGATACTCAGCCTCAGGTTCCAAGACAATGCCAGCAGGCTGAACCGGACGGAGCCTGCTGCCTGAATAGAGGAAGCCACAGGTGCTACTGGTTAGCGTTAGCATTCTTACTTGTGGCTTCCTGCCTGGAACTGGCGCCCAGCGCCTTAAGGCCATAGCACCCGCTACCGTCAATCCCAGGCAATTGAGGTAGCGCTGAAGCGCCACTGGTAACATCGCCTACTTGTGATACGTCTCCTGGAGGCTACAGCTGGAGGGCGACACTGCCCTGCTAAGCCGCTTTGCGACCGTCTCCGGCATGTGAGTTAGTATTAATACTAACCGTTACCACCTGGGTAACTTTTAAGCCAACCATTATGTACTCGATTTTCACCACATTCTCCAACCGTATTCATTATGCGCATTCAAATTCCATTATTTCCATGTGTTAATTCACTGGTCGTTGATTTTAACCTGGTTTTCATGATTCATTCATGCTGTACTTATGGGCATGCAAACGTACCTCAGTGTCAGTGGACAATATAGTTATGGACAGTGGACAATATAGTTATTTTAAAATATTATTATTTGTATAGGGGAAAGCTGGCGCAGTTCTGCGCCCAGATCGGATTGCCCGCTGGTGTGTGGAGTTACTTATTTGCATTTGTAATGTTGTGTGCAGTAAATGGAAAATGATTATGGTCGTGGACCAGACAGAGGGATCATTTTTGTTAAGTTAGTTAGTAAGTTAGTTAGTTAGGTAGTTCATTCGTTTGTTCATTTTATTGTCCATATTGCATCTTCAGATGAGAGAGAGCATGGCTGATAGTGGTGTTATAGCGGCACGTAGGGGTTTAGCCGAGTATTGCAAGCAATTAGCGGCAAACGATTTTGGGATTAAATATTCAAATAATTGGAAACATTTTTACTTGATTTATAATGACATGTAATTATGTCAATTGTACGTTTGCCCCCAGGTTTTACATGTATTTTCTATCTAAATATATGTGATTCTTCAATGTGATTCAGACGAAGCGAATTGAGCCGAACTGCACATATGGTGGCTGTTTTGGTTCGGTGGAGGATTTGCGGGTAACAGTTGCGGAACGCCAGGGATGATGAAGGTTTTGAATTGCTCCATAAGAAATGTTCAAACTCATTGCTCTATTTTTCCACTTGCCCGAGCTGTTTGTCCGATCAATAAATACTTCCATGTGGTTACATCGTTCTCACGTGGTTAATGAAAACATTTGATGAGGATTTCCCAGCTATTCATAAAACTAGGATGAATATCAGGAACGGAGTACTGTGGAAGGAAATATGTAAGAAGTGCTCCTTGAAATGTTCCTTGAAAAGTGTTCAAGCAAAGAAAAGTGAAGATCAAGCAAAAGTAAAAGTACTTTCCTTTGCAGCCACAATCATATAACAAATTGAAATTAAAGACGATAAACTCTGACTCCAAAATGAGGGTGATTATAAAGCATCTTCCTTTCTTGCGTTGTCAGGCTTGTATAGGGCTCTTGCACGGTGAGGTCACGGCTTGGTGACATTTTGCTGGTAGACGAATAGGCAGCGAGCGATATTTGCTTAACATTGTCCGTTTAATAGTGTTCTATTATTGATTCATCCGTGGCAATATGCTATCAATCGCCAGCAGATGGCTGCCTAACTACGTTGTTGTATTTGGCCCTTCATAGTGGACATGAAGGGGAAATAACATACAACACCCCTATACAGATTTTGGAATAGCAAACACTTGGGAAAAATAAATACATCTACAACATGTAGGGTCCGGAAGTTACTTTTTAAAAGTAATCCCCTACAGTAACAAGTTATTCATTACACAGTTTAATCATTAAGATAATGCCATTATGTGTGCCGCAGTGGTTGAGTCAATTAGGTTGAGCAAAACACGGATATGCTGTAATGACACGGTGAGTAGTGCGTTGGCTTCCTTTGTTCATTTGTTTCAATCCAATCCTAATTTCCAAAAAACACAAAGCAAAACATAGCTTAATACAGGAATGATTCTAAAAGTGCATCATTTGCGGCAAATGTAACCCCAATCTCGAAACCATAGCTTCAAGATTGTATATTTGTAGTTGTAAATAACTACACTAGGACTCTATTTCACCTGAAAATGAACACAGATTTTTGTCCTTCAAATTTTGATTCAGATGTTGTGTGTCCCTGTTTGAAATAGAGGAGTATAAAGTCACCCTTGGTCTTGGATTAACACCATTAAAATTACACAAATTATTGCTAACAAGCGCTTACCAATACATTCGATACTTTTTCTTAACTGTGAACACAGAGTGACACATAAGAAACACAATTGTTACGGCTGGACAAACACTTATTAGCAAGTGATAAAAAAATCATAATAGAATGCTAAATCACTCAGCACATCTACAATATTCCTGAAACATCCAAGTTAAATGAAAAACAAGATTTGATGATTCCTCTTTTTCTTTGTGTGTAAAATAATTTTCAATTGATGAATCGTGTAGCCCTGCACTACAGTTACTCTTTTTGTAATATTACTAATCAGTAATCTGTAATCAGATTACATACAATCTATTACAACACAGGTCGGTCATATGCTGCCTACAGCACACAAATGTGTGAGAGAGAGGGGCAAATAGATGTAATGGGCTGTGCATATCAGAGGAATGTCCTTGGCTATACCGTGATGAGTCATAAAGTACTTCAATTATTAACACTTCACTTGCTTTATCCACTGAAGCACTGTATCAAGTGTGTGTGTGGTTGGACGTCTGCACGCATCCACACATGAGTGTTTTGACTTGTAAATTGCTTTTTATGTGCAATGTAAATTGTTATCATTTTATATTTGTATCATTAGCATACATAACTCAGTGGTTATATATGCAGTGTATTTGGGCTTGAAGCAAGGTTGATTTTATGGTTATAATTTTTTCTTCATATGTTTAGCGTGGCTGTGGATTTTTGGTGGAATTATAGAGGAGCTTCCATAGGTTATGTTTAATGAATATTCTTTCATAAAAAGGGACCGACCATATATTAAATTTGTTTCTTTATTGCCAAGCTTCATCCAAATTGGTTGGAGAAAAAATGTATATGTGCCGCACATATGGATAGCGCTGTTCTCCTACAATGCTTTGCGGTCGGCATCGAGCATTCGCTACACTCCCACAAGCTTTCCATCCTCGGAAACCTAGCTTCAATTCTACAATTCGCCAACCATGTGTGTGAGTCCAGTTCTGACACCAGTGTAATGGAATGGGGCCCCAGTGAAGTAGTAGGTTGGAGTATGCGGAGAAAATGTGTTTAGAATCGAGTCAGTAACAGCCCATTGCCAAGCTTCATCCAGATCTCATTTATACAGTTGCAATGGTGCCGCACTTGTGTTCTCCCACAATGCCTCGGGGCAGGCACCGGCAGGCACCATTCAGTATATATGCTTGGTGCATTAGTGCATGCTTGGCTATTGGCTTGCCAGACACCAAAAAATAAATAAATAAAAGAAGATCAGTCAATATGTGACTTGTATAAATAATGAATTCATGCCACTGAGCTACAGGAGTTAGCTAGCAGTGGTCTAAAATTGTGATGGGGGCACGGTTCACTATTCAGACTATAGATCTTGCTTTTTTGCCTATGTAATTTTGCTTAGGATTGTTAGTGCATGTCTCCAAACAGAAAAAAAAAATCAGAAATAAAAAGTTAATTTGTGGACCTGTCGAAGAACAGCCTACACTGCTCTAAACCTACCCAAGGCCAAAACACTTGTAAGGGAAAAAAGGCTAATTGAAATTGATGATCTATCTTCTTCCCGAGGCTCTCTGAAGCACATTAAACACAAAACCGATTAAAAGCAGCCCATCACACATGCTGTAGCCCAAGGTTATCTTTTCTTTTTTTTAATGAAGCAACCTCAAGTGTTTGAGAACAGCTGCACCAATTATTTGGATTCACCAGTTTTCAGAAGTCAACTATGATGTCTCAAAGAAATTCTGTGCTGTTAGCGTGGTTGAAGCCCAATGTGGCTTTAGCACTACCCAGACTTTTAGATCCTGAAATGGCGGCTGGCATTTGGATTTTCGAACCCTGCAAGGGTTCAGTAGTCCATTCTTCTGTGTGCCGGATTTTCCAGATATTTAAATCGTTCTTTCTTGTCCAAGAGGAGCGTCAATATTTTGATATATAACCATTTGATATATAATTTAAACTGTTTTACAATTACAATGAGGCAATGAGCGTGTTTCATCTGCAAACAATGTCATGTTTCACACTCACCCATGAAAAAAGTGTGTCGTTAGGGAAGCCATTTTTTGCAAAAACCTTTTTCTTGCATTTGAAACATCTTCTCCCCCTTCCTCTCTTCCATATAGATGGGGAATGTTACAGAGACCTGGTTGTTCATCTCCAAGATCTCTAAAGAGAATGATTTCATCATGGCCGCACTCTACACTTTATTTGGTGAGTCTTGCCTGGAATTTTTCAATTCCTAAATCCCTCCTGATTCCTTACTCGCTTCTAAAGAAGTCTTACAAAAATATGCTCTTTTGCAAATATATGGACATACTTTGTGAATGTCGACATTTTTCAACACGGTGAAAAATGTTCACCGTGTTGTGCGACCGATCACTATGGCTACATTCGATGCTAACACTTGTGTGAGAAATAATTGTATAATTGTTACATCACGATGCAGGCACATTGATATGATAAAAAGGTCATTTACCCTCAAATTGCTTTGCTTTGAAAGGAAACAGCGACAACATGGAGGAGAACAAGGTGGTGCTATTATGTGTCTATTTGCAGGGTTGTCAAGGGTGTTTGCCTCCTAATTGGGCACTTATTGGCGATTAGTTGTGATTTAAAGGATATCAGTAGAAATAGCAAATACGAATGACGTGAACAAATTGAAAACATGAATCATAAAAATGAAATCTAGAAACAGCATTTATTACAACTAAATCAGGTACTTTAAATGTGTTTACACAAATACCATGGATTGTGCGCCAGGAGACAAGGCAAGGTGGCGACAAACATTTCCAATTATAAGTAACTTATTGGGCAAATAACGGCATCACAACACTGTTGACAATGTTTGATATATTCCAATGAAAAAGCTAAGGTATTACGACTGTCTCGCTCAGGTATTTCCTGGCACACTTTGATAGATGGATAGATGAATAACAGATCGCTGTGGTTGAAGAAGTAACGTTCATTCTGGCACAACAACTGCTGGCTTCTGCGTATGTGCTCTTGAAGCGGGACTAAACAACAACTCTTCCTGTATGATGGTCAGCAGTATTTATAATCTCCGCCCAGAATACCCAACTAGCTTGTGCATGTGAACCGTGCACGCCCCTAAGCGGTCAGCACATGGCATTTATAGACGAGTTTACCCGCGAAATACAGGGGGCTGGCATTTTGTCCCACCGGGATGAGACAGACTTCCGTTGACTTATTGATGCTAATGCCAACTCTGGTACTTGACCGAGGCCCGAGCACACAAAACACACAAAATGCACGCCAATTCAAAATCCGACCACTAGGTGTCGTCTGTGACCAGTTACACATCACACCACTCGCTCCGTTCATAATTTTGTATAAATATTGACTGAAATACAGTCAAAATCCGACTTAAACTTACTCTCCGAGTGGTCACATGTTCTTCTGGACCAATAGGCTGGCTGCTTCTACTAGTTATTACAAAAGGAATGAGAAAATGGAACGAGTTGCACTGATTATTAAATCATTTGTTTGTGGGTCACAGATCCGCACGAG
This sequence comes from Bregmaceros cantori, assembly GCA_900302395.1. Lineage (NCBI taxonomy): Eukaryota > Metazoa > Chordata > Actinopteri > Gadiformes > Bregmacerotidae > Bregmaceros > Bregmaceros cantori. The sequence goes on along the minus strand of OMKY01248190.1, from coordinate 6,105 downwards.
AGCATTTGGGTGTTGAATAGCACCCCACAAGCTCCGCCCATCTGTTTTAAATAACCCTGTAGGTGTGTGATGCCACCGAAATTGCCAAAAACACATTGAACTAAATGGCACCGGGCGTGACGTTCAGACACCGGAAGTACCCCCCAAACTCGTCTATAGTCGTCGTCATCTTGGAATGATGTCACCATTTCAAGGCACAAGATGTTTCTTAATGTCAACAGACATGCTCAACCTTAGCCTGGCAAGCCAGAACCAACAGATCGTTCATGCATCGCTTGAGATGAGCAGTCAAACCATTGACTGTATATAAATATGGACGTCGCATTCGCTTCAGCCGGCGTGCCGACTACCGTGTGTTTCTGCTAGTCGAGTGGGCGGAGTCGACGACCAAAAGCATGGAGCCTATGGGATTTACAATAGAAATATACCAATTTGAGCAGGCCGTTTAACATATTTAAAGATAGTTTCTAATTGATGTTTTAATGTATTTTGTCGGCATAATTAATGGTTCATTGTGTGAGGGGGGTCATATTTTCACAAACGCGACAGATTTGGCGTTAATATTTCTTATTTCAGCTCCCATAGGATCCCATTCATTATGACTCTGTCATTGGCGCCCTTAGCGGACAGTACCACCGGAAGAAGTCGCGTGTGGGTGTGTCTCTCTCTCATATACTGCATAGCTCTCTCTATCTCTCCTTGTACCTGATATACGGGTATTTTCAACAATGGCAGCACGCAGTCGGCGGGCACAAAAACATTTGATGAAAGCAATGGGATGACGTCATGCACGCTGCGTCTACTTTATATACAGTCTATGGGTCAAACGAACACTCGAGCAATGTGTGGACGATTCATTTGGTTTGGGTTGCCAGGCTAGCTCACCCTAGCCCCTCTTACAATGAAACTGCTAATGTGACTAAAGAAGAGTTTTAATAGCAAATGATCTTGAACAGCACATTTTCATTTTTGATAGGATTTAATAGACGTAACTACTGAGCAGAATGATGCAGTGGCTAGCCCTGTTACGTTATAGCAATGTGTGTCAATGGGGGTTTAGTCGGGGCACTGCATTTCCTCCACCAAAGACCACGTGGTTCTACTTATCGACAGGTGTTGAAAATGAGCGTAGATATGCATAAGCATTAAAGATAGGCAGACTGTTATAATATCGATATCAAATAAACAATAAAACTAAATTTATTTTGGGTTCTCGTCAAAAATGGACATATATTGGGGTCCGCGTTTGCCGAGTGGTTATGGACACCGCGCTACCACGAGTTCGACTACGCTCGTCGACTTGTCTGCAATGTCTACCCCCGATCTCTTCAGCCCAGTTTCCGTCTAATCCTATTCAATAAAAATGGAAAAACAGTGCTGACGCCGGAAAAAATAACTTTAAGGTTACGTCGGGTTAAGAGATGTAATATTTCTCAGTTTGGCTCTTCACATAAGCTACATTAATGTACATACATTCCGTTCTAGCAATGGCAATTTACACCCCATTAACCAAGTTGGCAAAAAAAATTCAAAGATGTGTATCCCCCCTGGACGAGTGAAAAGTCTCCTCTGCTTCTGTTTCAGGTGTGCTGTCTCTGCTGGGTAATGGAACACTTCTATTTGTGGCATACAAGAAGAAGTCATCCCTGAAGCCGGCTGAGTTCTTCGTCGTCAACCTGGCCATTAGTGACCTCAGTATGACTGGCAGTCTCTTCCCTTTTGCGATAGCTTCTTCCCTCGCACACAGGTGATGACTAAGGGATGTGATTTGAACATGAGGGGGTAGAGATGAACACCGCTGCGCATGTGTGTCCACAGCGAGACCGCAGCATTACAAATCAGGTTCACCTTTAAGCGCTAATCATAACCTGCTGGCACTATGAAAGTGATTGAGGCAGGAGTTGGCATAAACAACTCAACTGACTTTTTTAATTTTTAAGATTTAACTGTGCGTCAACTCAAACATTTGTAGTGAGCATGCATTGCAATGCATGTGACATTAGCCATATGTTTGTAACCAAGATATTCTTTCTCAAATGGCATTATAAGCATAACGCGCTAGCAAGAATATTACAAATCACCATTCAGTTCCTAATGTATCCCAGGTAGGATTCCAATTTCAACGGATGAACTCTACACTCCAGAAATGATGCCTAACCGATTCTTATTCCAAACCAGTGTGACGGGTATGACACAGCCAGTGGTCGGTGCTGAGTGATAGAAAACTGACATGTCTATTAAAGAAACAGAAAGATCACACAATGCATCACGGGGGTGCGTGAAAAATTAGCATCCAGTACCATGAGTGGTTTGGTAAGTCAAGTATTACAGTATAAAATACCAGTCGATTGCTTATGGTTATTGGCTGTACAGCCTTTTACTGTCATTTCAATCACTGTGTACATGTTAGTTTACGCTACCACTTCACGTCCATTACACCAGCATTTCCCACTCTGAAATAATCCAATGTGTGTGTGTGTGTGTTTAAACTCTGCGTGTAGGTGGGTGTTCACTGAGATACATTGTAACATCTACGCTTTCTGTGGGATGCTCTTTGGCCTGTGCAGTCTCACCAACCTCACCGTACTCTCATCCGTGTGCTGGCTGAAAATCTGCTGCCCCAACTATGGTAAGATGGAGTAAAAATCAGAGATGTTTTCTGCAGCAGCCAAAGTTGGCAGCTGCTGTCGGACACACTGACAGGAGTTAATTATGCTGCCTCCTGGAGTTGGCACCACAGAATACTGGACAGGAATTAGGGATTGTGTGGAGATCAATAGTGAGAAGGAGAAAAAAATAGCCAAGTGAAATGTGCTTTCTCCTTTTGCCCATGTGCATGTGTGTGAGTGGAATAAAGAGTTGTTATCATTATTTTTACTGTTAGTTTAACGGTAATGCAGGGCTATTCAACTACTTTGCTCTATTCAACTACTTTGCTGCATTGTCAGAAGCCCACAATATGTAACTATCTATACATGGTGTGTCATCAAATGTTCAAATCATATCTCCAAAGTCAGACAGAATATTTCCACATTCATGACGCTCACAATCTGCATCCGAGGAGAGAATGAGAAACAGAGAGCGAGAGATGTGAGAGGATGGGAGAGAGGATGGTAGAACAATCATCATCACCTGCAGTTGTGTGTGCTTGCGACAGTGCACATGTGTTACTGTGCGCGGTGCTCGTATTTGCATTCTAATGAAGGTAAAATGATAGATTTGCACCCAGGGACTGATTAGCATCACATTAGTAAAATGTTGGCAGACCCAAACTGGCTGATAGAGAAGTTTAGAGAGAGGATCAGATAGAGGGAGGGGTGGGGG
>OMKY01248173.1:0-10697 GCA_900302395.1 Bregmaceros cantori | reverse complement strand
GGGGTAAGTGGGCGGGGAGCCACAATTTACTACATCGGCAGTCTGCATGGGGGAGGGCTATCACAACCCCCTTTATAGAACGGTTTTTTACACAGCACATCTATCCCTACTATTATTACCCTAGTACTACAGTAGTACAATGTTTCTATACACTGGGGGAAATACATGACTGTGCATGGTTTCCTAAATATGGTTATCAAGATCTGTGTATTCGATCACATCTCTGCATGATAGTGTTGGGATTTTATTTTTTTCCAGCCTTCCGGTGCGTACGCGTGCGCCACCTCCATGTGGTACCCGTGTCTATCATTTGACACACAGGACGCCGACACTAAAAAAAACACTCCAGCAGCACTAGCACCGTATATAGCAACAATTTGGAGCACTAAGCCACAGGAGTTGAGAAAAACACCCGACATCACCAACAACCAACCCAGAGTAGCCGAGGAGGCAGAGAGCGTCTAATTAGGTAAAGTGCTGTCTTACCGTTTACGGAGAATTTGAGGCGAGCTGTTTTTTCCGCCACTGCCGCAACGAAAAGCGACATGAGTACGAGGAAGTGCTTCATCCTGAGCTGGTAGAAATGATAATAAACGGATTGAACGTTGGTACTCGGAAGAGGAGTCTAGAAAAATCCGTCTTTTTATCGACACAGCTGCAGCCGCGCTCCTCTGCCAGCCCGGGGACTGATGCGCGCTACCCGCCGCTCCACCATCCGGATGGATCTTTTTTTTTTTTTTTAAGGTGGAGCTTAAGATCCTTTGACGGAGCCCATAGCCCACGTTCGGATGTACCCACACTATCACATCATAACGATGATGTCACTCATTAAAACTCACTAAAAATTAGCATTTTTGCTTTAATCTGGCATGTTTATATATTTGTATTAATATGCTCATTAATATGCAATGCCCTGTAAACAAAAATTGAATTGAATTTAATTGGATTGAAAACATTCTAAAACACGTGAACAAAGGCACAAGGAAATTTCATCAGATAGACACAAATTATATTCTATAAAATAAAATTATGTTATTGGCACAACGACAATACATACATATTATAGATACATATTATATTCTATAAAATACAATTATATTATTGCCGATGCTTTACTTAAATATGCTATATATCTATTTAGCCCTGGTGGCTTGGTATAATCTATAGTTTTGTGTATTTTTACACGGTCTCCCAAGGTCACATTCAGGGGTGGATATTTAGCCACACAATATGAATAATGAAGAGTGGAGTTTTAGGTTCTCTTCATGGATGCTCAATTCACCCTCCGTGCCTTTTGAGATGTAATCTCTGACTCCACCTTAAAACTGGACGACGGTGCGGTGGCAGGCTCGCTAAGGACAGCATAGGAGGTTCTAAATTAGCAATACGGCTGCAACGATTAGTCGATTAATCGGTGACTAATCGATTATGAAAATGAATCGACAACTAATGCAATAATAGATCATCGCCATGGAATTGAACCATTGTTATTTTCAGCAGTTTTTACTGACACCAACAACTATTGGTCTACACAAATTTCATGTAACTTTATCATTTCTAAAAATCCAAAATATGATTAATAAATATTTAACATTATTGATGAAGAACTTGAATCTGAAGAAAACCATCAGAATATTAGCACATAACTGAATTGTGATGACTTTGGATCTAGGTAAGTAAATACATTGTTGTACATATTTGAACCAAAATTGACTGCATTTCAATTTGCCAAGATTCATTTCTTTGTTGCTGTTGTTGCTGATTTTTTTAAGGGAAAATTATCAACCGATTAGTTGTTAGTTAGCTATTTAGTTAGTTAGTTGCAGCCCTAATTAGCAAGGTGTCTTAAAAACAACAATATTTAATTTGGGATCAACGCAAGATCTGTACCGCGATTTGTGGTGCGCCGTGACTTGCGGCGACAAAAACCTGTCGTGGATCATAAAAGTGTGTGTGAGGGTGGAAAGTTACATTCTGTTTTCTAGCCGCTAAGATTCTAATGTCCTGAGGGTGGTGGGAGTGACACATAGTTATGGCCAATATGTCATCCCCGACCAAACATACTCTGTGTGTGGTATGCAGAGAAATCTGCTATTTGGGTCGTGGAGCTGGTGTGTTCTGTTGCTAATTTACAATTCATACTATGGGGTGGTGCACAATCACTTTCAACCAGGGCTTTGAACTGGTTCAAAGAACAGAAACGAAAACCGGGAACTTTTTGTATTTTCCAGGGAACAGAAACAAAATTGGAAACATTATTTTTTATGTTCCGGAACAGGAACACATATTAAAAAATAATGGTAAGTGGTACCGGTTTTATTTCGAGTATTTATAAAATCTGTGATGAGGCAGTGAATTACGAATCGTCGCGGCACTCTCTGTAGCGAGTCGTTGTGGGTTCGCCCCACATGTAACAAGACCTTGGCTGTAGAGCTCTACCAACGGTTCTCTGTAGCGAGTCGTTGTGGGTTCGCCCTGACAAATATTTAAAAGGCATTAAACAGCTGACAGGAACGAGATTAACTGTTCCGGGAACAATCGTTTTTTCTTCTTACCGGTTCAGGAACGTCAATTTATTGGTGGAACCCATAATCGTAAATGTTATAATTCTGTTTCTGCAGCGCTGTTTAAATACGATCTGGATGACGCTTGGCAAGTAGCCAAACCTGGCCTCTTGTTGACTGCATCCAGACACATTGTCCGTCAGGTTTATGTGCAAGTTGAAAGTGTGTCAGATGATAATATTCAGTAAATTGTTACGAACAGCAGAGTGGAGATAATGTGACGGTGTCATTGCATGAATGACACTTTAATTATGTGCTAAGCTATGATGTTAAATAATGTTAAATAATGATATTGTCAATTTGGAGCTCTCTTTGTTTTTAACGGTGACACATGACTACAATATAGTGACCACAATGTGGGTTCTTACTCTTTCTATACTGTAATTAATTAACTTGTTAATGTGTCGATAAGAGTCACAATGGCTGTGTCCTAAATCGTTCAATGTACAGTGAAATTCTTCCTCCGCATTTAACCCATCCCTGAGGAATCGCGGTGCAGAGCCCAGGTGCCAACTCCAGATCGTAAGCCAGTACCTTGGCCAGGGGCACTGACTGGAGCAGGTTAACTAGTGATGGGGGAAACCAGAGTGCCTGGAGGAAACCCACGCAAACACAGGGAGAACATGTAAACTCCACATAGAAAGGACCTGTCCAGGTTGGGATTCGAACCCAGGACCTGTGAGGCAGCAATGCTAACCACTGTGCCACTGTGCCGCCCCAAGTGCCCAAAATGTGAAAAGTGTGGCTTGTGCTGAAGGAAAAAAAAGCTTTGGGCCGGTGCGTTGGAGCAGCCTGTGGTTCTGCAGTCTTGTCTCTGAGTAATAAAATGTCTTGGAAACTCATTTTAACTGTTTCTCATTAGAAGTGTGTGAAGTTGTAAGTATGTAAGTAAAGTACAGGTGTGTTTATAGCTCATTTCCAGACTGCAGGTACAAAGTTCTCCACAGAGATCAATGCTTAATAAAACTTGTAAACCAGCAGCTCACACACCAACAAAATGGCGATACTTGAATCGATTAGAGCCTGCTTGTGGAGGTATGTTTGGAGCTATGCTTAAAAAAAACACAAACACTATAGCCACTTCTCAACTACAAAAAAACTCAAGGCACAGTTCGGCGCAGCTCAGTAAAGTTTAGTTCAGTTAAATGGGAACGCGTTTCCACTGTTCTTAGCACGGCTATGCGTGGATGACTCATGCGTGGATGACAAAACTCAATTTTGATACGCCAGTGCTCACCCCCACCCCTGCGCGTGTGACACCCCTCCCCATTAACACATGAATTCACAACACTGCCGGCTGTGTGCTGTGCCCGCTGTAAGGGGGTAGGGGGGGATAAAGGTGTCGGCCCCCTACTGTTTCCTGCCTTTGTTCTATTGATGCCTGCCAGACTGGGGAGGAGGCGGGCACATGACCCCCTCATGTGATTGCCCGGCCACGTTGTGTCACCCCCTCGGAAAGTGACCAATCGGCGACCATCAAACGTGGCCATGGACGGCCACATTTTGGACCCACAACTGAGTGGGTCCTGAAACCTGGCCTGGTTGTTTTGTGCTCGTGGAGAAGCGATTTTCCGGGGGGATGTGCATGTGAACTGTGCCATGCTGGCCTAAATAAGCCAGTGGAAAACGGGCTTAAATGAATGTAAGTTCATTCTAACGCTTGGGACATACAGTTACACCCACCTTTCATCCAAAACGAGTATTAACAAATTGTGTTCAATAGTTTTCTAGTACCTTCTGCGAGTTCTACCCAAAAGTAGTGTTTTCACGGGTCATTTGGGAGACCCAACCGCCTGTCTGTTTGTAACTTATATTCATTCTTTGTCAGCTTTGGGGCCGTAATGTTTTTTTTTGTTTGTTTTTTTTTCGAAGCCGACGTCCACCTCAAAGTCTGGTCATGTGACCACGCTAAGCCCCCAGCAATCCATCGGTAAGTTGATGATTAAGTATTAGTGTTGCACCGATACCATTTTTTGGTGCCGATACAGATACCAGATACCTGGCTCAGCAGTATCGGCCGATACCAACCGATACCAATACCACTGTTGAAAAAAAGTGCTGTTGGTAGCAACTTCACAAAGTGTTGGGAAGAAGTTACTAGTGTTATTATAATAGTAGTGGAGGAAGATTCCAGAAAACACAGGATGAGATGTTGTTATCCTTGTGCTGGCACATACAATTGGACTTATTGGTGAATGGGTGATTGAAGGAGAAATTGATGGGATGCATCATCAGTAGTGTACCTCTGGGTCATGGGGAGTTTCGGCCTTTCACACTATACTCCCTCTCCAGAGGCGGCCAGCTGCAGGGTGATCGGGCCTGAGCTTGCATCCCAAGCCCAATTAGACGAGAGTCGCCTTGTTGTCAAAGGCAGACATCTCAGGTGACTGTGCATGGCAGGGGCGTCCTGTTCCCTGAGTCCTGCCTAGGCTGACCGCATACCTCGTATCCCCCTACTTGGGGGCCCAACTGGGGTCTTTTCTCTTCATCCAGAGCCACTGACTGCTCCTTTCTGCTGCCTCTGATGCAGCTTTGACAGCTGTGCGCTGGCTCTGGCCCTTAACTCCCAGATCCCTCAGGAGTTTAGTGGTGGATGTTCCCACGAACCCTCTGCACCCAACTTCCACTGGGCGGACTTCAGCATTCCAGCCACGTTGGCGGGCTTCAGCGGCAGCTCGGAGTAGCGCAGGTGTTTCCGCTCATATGCCTCCTCCATGGCATCCTCCCAGGGTACAGTGAGTTCAATGATGTACACCTTCTTTAAGGACGGGGACCATAGCACCAGGTCAGGCCTCAAGGTGGTGGTAGCGATCTCTGGGGGAACACCAGCTGTTTGCCTATATCTGCCAGCATCTTCCAGTCACGTCCTAGGTGCAGCTGGCTTCTCTCTGGTGGTGTAAATTTGCGCCTAGTAGCTGTGGCCCCTTCACGGACAAAGGCAGTTGCCCACGAGGTGTTAGATGTTGGCAGTGGTAAGGCGTTGATGCTGGATCTTTGCCCCTCCAATGTGGAAGCAAGGCTCTTTAAGACTTGGTTGTGGCGCCAAGTGTACCGTCCTTGGGTGAGGCTGGTTTTACATCCTGTGAGTATGTGCCGGAGGGAGGCTGGCTTGGCACACAGGACGCATCCAGGATCTTCGCCAAACCACTGGTGGAGATTCGTTGGTGTTGGAAGGACATCATAGGTGGCTCTGATTGCGAACCTCAAGCTTCTCGCTTCCATGGCCCAAACATCCCTCCAGCTCAACCTCCTCCTTTCGACACTCTCCCATCGTGTCCACAGACTCTGTTTGCCAAGGGCAACTGCTTTGGCCCATCTTGCGGCCTCCTCCTGATGCCGCACTTCCTCCACTACCATTGCCCTCCGAGCTGGTGCAGTGGCATTCCTCCAGACAGGGCGGCTAGTTGTTAGGCCAAGGCCTCCTCTCCCTTGCTGAACGTTCCCCACGATGTCAGCATGTTTGAGAGCTGCTGTTGCCTCCTCCACTGCTTTAGCTGCTGTCCACTTGCGCCCAGTAGCCAAGGTTGGTGCATTTCCCCTCACTACCGGATCTTTAGATTCGTTCAGGGTCATTTGCAGTTATGACACACTTGAATTCCTCTGTAAGGCTGGTGAGGGGCAACTTGAGGAGACTGTTTCCGTAGAGGCTAATTGTGGTGAGGCAGCGCGGGACTCCAAGCCACTTCTTGACATGGACTGTGACTCTTCTTTCCAGCTTCTCTACTGTTGAGATAGGCACTTCGTAGACTGCCAGGGGCCACAGCGGCCTGGAAGCACCAGGTCTTTAGCTTCCCATGTAGTTGGGTTTTATCAATCGCCTGTAGGCCTGCATTGATGTCTTTGCAGAGTTGCCTCACCGGGTCTTTGTCTTTCAGACTGGCGTCATAGCACCCCAAATGAGGTTCATAAATAAAAGTTATAAATAAATAAATAAAAATAATAACATGTCTTTATTTGGCTTTCCTGTTGTTCAAGTTTTAAACAGTTGTTGATGTGTCCCATATTCACAATGTAGATAGACATTCTGTGGACGAAGAGCAGGAGGAGGCAGAAGGAACATATGCATTCATATTCTCAATGATCATTCCAATGGAAGCGTAGTCTGGCCTTCCAAGTAATCAATGAAAAGTTGCCAGCAAGAGAAGAATTTAGTCGTTGAACCTCTTATAGTAAATTTAATTTTTTCCAATTTACCCCCCCACTCCCCTAATATCCCTCAATTACAACAGCAGTGACTATTAACTGATTCAGTGCCAACCCTTTTCAAATTCAGCACATCCCAGTGATGTCTTTTTTTCAACATGTGAGTGTTTTTTTCAAGAACCATAGAACATTGAGTCCTGTGTCCTTGTCAACAATAGCAAAGGAAACTCCACAAAATCCTGAATAAATGCAGGTGTCGGCGGCGTCTTTATACTCTGCTGCTATAATCCACTTCATATGGCCTGATAGGCAGCATATGGCACCCTCTGGCAGACAGAAGTGGTACTGCACCCATTTTTATTTTTTCAATTTAATTTTGTGTTTTGCAATAAAAGCCAAAGCTGTGATTACCCGTCTTTGGAACTCAGTGGTAGTATTTGGAAAAATGTGATAACGTGTGTATGACACTGAATGAGTTAATATAATCTTTGGTTGCAGTCCTAGTTCCTAGTTCCTATATTGCAAGCTGGCACAAAACACAATACATTGACATTCATTCACTCGCAAAGAGTTCCAATTGTTTTGAAAACCTGAAATCCATACTAAAACAACGTTCCCATAGTGACAGTGATAGTTCCACTGCCAGTGATAATGTGTTGTACCATAGCTACACTCACCAAGCACTACACCCTGTCTGCCTAGGGGTTGGTTGGAGGCGTGCACTGTAGGGCGGGACTTTTGTGACATTCTGAGTCGTTCATATTCAAAAGCAAAAATGTTTCTCTACTGGTAGGAAACATTGACATTGTCTTGACATTGTCTTGTCTTCCTCCTACTCCTTTTGAATATTTTTTTGAGTTATACTTGAGTTATACCTTCGGACTTGACTTCATTAAATTAAACACTAATTTAGGGCTGAAACAATTATCCAAAGTATTCAAGTACTTGAATCGAATACCTGACTATTTTTTGTGCCTCGAGTAATCACCTTTTTTTGAGGTTCTTTTGAGGGACAATTTTAAGTTAGCAATTTTAACTTAGCTTCAATGCTTTTTGCTTCAATGCTAATAACACAACAATGCTGATAATATGATGTGTCGTTCGATCTCAACTCTTGTCAACTGTTTTGGTAAATGAAAAACAACTTGTGAATATTCCCAACACACATTAAAATGTGCTAAATTAATTCAAATGAGTTGAATCATTGAAATATATTGTTAGATTAAATACCACATGTTATTTTAATGCTTGGTGATGTTGGAGTAGTAACTATTAACTATAAACTAGACATGAATGTTATTTTAAAATAGAAATGTATAGTTTAGATGAATTAATATTGATGATTCAATATCAATATTCAATAAATAGAGTTTTGCACTATTTTTTTTTATACAAGTCAAGAATACTAGTGTTTATTGTGCAACTGCAATTATTTTATTATATAGTAATCTTCCGGACTATCATGAGTTTTCCAATTTGCACAAATATTTAATTTCATAGAAAAGGGTAGAGTAGTAACTATTAATTAACTAACTATTAAAACTATTAAAAACAGAAATTGTATATATATATATATATATATATATATATATATATATATATATATATATATATATATATATATATATATATATTGGTGGATGGTGAAAAGTTTTAATTTGGGCAGGAAGTTAAACTCCTGTTCAGCCGGGCGAGCCAGAACCAACGCGTCGTCCATGCATTGATTCGTTTGAATATTGATAAAAAAATGAAGAAAAAAAAACAAACAACTTTTGTTTTTTTTGCATTAAATAAGTGAAAGTAACGTTTACTCATTTTACTTATTACATTTTAAATGAGGTAATTTTGTACTTTTACTCGAGATGATTGAGTACTTTTGAGATGATTTTACTTCTACTCTGAGTACAATTTAAGCAAAGTAAAGATGGAGTGGGATGACGTCACACGGCCGCAATTTCCGTTTAGTTTACCACCGGTATTCCAATTCCAACAGCACATCTCTGCTGGAAATTTGCACACTATCTGTGTAGTGTGTAGTGCACATAGTGCACAAAGTGGAGTGCACTGCACAAGTTACACAAATTGGAATACAGTACCCAGAGGTTGACTGTGTCTGACTATGCTATTCCCCCGACCCCCTCCCCAACACTTATAGGTATTGATTCAGACAGTCGTCGGCCCGTGCATACACCCTGGGGTATCAACAGCCGTGGCGGATGCGGGGATTGAGCGGCTGGGCCTGTGCATTCAGGAAGGTCAGGTTCTGAACCCGTCGAACAGGTCCTAGTCACGGCGCTTGTCGCGTTCGCTGGATACCCCCGGGGGAATTCCACCACAATTGAGTGTTTTTGCCTATAGACAAGTTCGGGGCGTACTTCCGGTCTCTGAACGCCACTTCCGGTGTCATTTACTTGCCGTGTATTTGGCTATTTTTCAACATGTCTATTCGGTGGGAGCACACACCTACAGGGTTATTTAAAAATTGTGGTGGTAACTTGCGGTGTGCTAGTCCTCACCCAAATGTTATCGTGTGGATCTGTGACCCACAAACGCATGATTTAATAATCACTTCATCCCGTTCCATTGGAAGTACTAGTCGAAGCAGCCAGCCTATTGGTCCAGAAGAACATGTGACCACTCGGTGAGTAACTTCAAGTAGTATTTTGACTGTATTTCATCAATATTTATACAAAAAGGTTAACGAAGCAAGGAGAGTGATGTGTAATGTCTAGTGGTCGGATTTTGAGCTGGAGTGTGTTTTGTGTGTTTTTGTGTCCACGTACCGCGGCCTTCTACCAGACTTTATATACATACATATAGGTACCGGAAGTGACCTGCAGAAGCGCGGGACAAAATGACTCCCCCCAGTGTTTCACACGTAAACTCGTCTATAGCACACAGAAGTGTGAAAAAACGTCTATGGTGGTACGAACCTGCACCCTCCTCCCCTCTGTCGCAGCGTGCTTCACCGTCGCACCCACCGCGCCGCGCTCCCACCCGTCTTTTATCGCCTGCTCTCATCTCGATCGTTCCGCCGTCGCAAGTGCGCCGGGAAAGGCTTGAAGTTGATTTACAACGTTGGCATTTCCACTTCCTGTTGCCGGCGCCGGTGATGAGAAGCAGCTGGTCAGTAAGTTTACCGGGCGGTTTGATGATGTCTGATTTTCATGCAGACGCCCACGTCGTACACGCACATGGACCGCGCACGCACCTGCATACACACGATACATACACACACAAAAAAAAAACTTCGAACCACCACACACGCACTATCACAAGCTGCATCAACACATACCATCTCACTCACGCACACACACTCACCGCCGATATCAAGAGTCTATACAGCGATCTCTCCATCTTCGTATCAAAAATAACAATGTTCCCCATCACGTCGGCTCAGTGGCGACAGCGTCCTCTGGGAGTCGTCCAACAGTACAAACAGAGAGTAAGGGTGAGGTGAGGTGAGGGGCGGGGCGGGAGGTTTGGGTCAGTGGTCCAGCATCATCATGGAGGGCAGGATGCTGTTGTCATGGCGACCCATCTCCTCCAGCACGGCGGCCAGCTCGTTGAGGTCCCCGTCGGGGAAGTGCTGTGCCTCCCACAAGTCCAGGATGACCCCCGTTGGACTGGACTTGGTGGCGAAGTAGTTGAGATACCTGGTGGAGAGAAACGCTCAAAAGGATTAGGGCTGAACGCTTCTATAGGCATACTGTGCGACGCACGGTTAAACATCTGTAGTCTCTCTCTCTCCCTCTCTTGGTAAGGGATAGAATAGTATCTAATGCTCTCTCTCTCTCTCTCTCTCTCTCTCGGTAAGGGATAGAATAGTATCTAATGCTCTCTCTCTCTCTCTCTCTCTCTCTCGGTAAGGGATAGAATAGTATCTAATGCTCTCTCTCTCTCTCTCCTCTTCTTTCGCTGTCTCTCCTCTCTCACTCCCTCCCTCCCCACAGTCGCTCTCCTTCTCTAGCTCTCTCCACCTCCCTCTAA
>OMKY01248172.1:0-30020 GCA_900302395.1 Bregmaceros cantori | reverse complement strand
GGTGGCATTACAGGACCGTAGTAAGGCACAGACAAACGCTCTTTCTCGTGTGACAAACATGCACGTTCCATATTCACACATTGTATGCCATGTAAATACACCCAACATGCAATATTATCAAGTTTTGGTCAATGGTTGACATTGTTTGATGCAGTTCCATATACATGCACTGTACTATTTATGCACTATACTATTTATTGTACCAGAAAGGCGAAGACCGTCATGCCATGAGGGATTTCAAAACTAACAGCGTTCTGGGAGGACCTGAGAACTCCCATTTTAGGCAAATATTGCAAAGCGACCACAAAACGCCCAGAATACAGTTTTAAAATGGTCTACTGGGACTCCCCATGCCCACTATAACCACAGAAAGCCTTTTTTGATGTCACCTCTACTTTAAGCCACAAATAACACAGGCATTCACAACATGTCGCTGTGACCTTCTTGAGTTGAACCGCATGTCGCGTCCAGTTCCAGCTCACTAGCCACAATTCTTAAGGGAGGAAAGCTTTAAGGGATACTGCTCAAATATTCCAAAACCGGCCAGTAGGTGCAATGGCCCAGTTTTACAGACCAATTTATGCCTATTCCATCCTATTTATAGGAATTGGAGCTCTGAATTGATAGTTGGACTGGAGTGGAGCAGAGGGGAACTAAACAGCAGGGGTGTGTGACCATGTGAAATGTGACTGAATTCACTCACTGCAGATGCATTTCATATTTAGACCTTCAAAAAACCTTGGTTAGATTCTAAAGTTCCCAGTCCTCAAAAAAGCCAAAAGTGTGTGTTATGCATTGTCATCAACCTTTTCAGTGTCAAATAAGCAGAGATGGCAAGTAACAAGTACTTAAGATGGCAAGTACTTAAGTACAAATACTTAAGTACCATACTTGAGTAGAATTTTCAAGCATCTGTACTTTTAGAAGTATTTATTCTGTGAATACCTTTTACTTCTAATCAGTAGATTTTTAACAAAAATATCAGTACTTCTTTATTTTCCCAAACAGGGTGGTTACTTTTTTTCTGCATCAACATGGTTGGTATAGCGTGAATGAGTCAGTAGGGGGCGGTACTTGGTAATGCACCGAGTACAGTAGCAGTTAATAACGTGTTTTCATTTAGTCTCTGGGTATGCCCCATAAAAAAATGGACTATGAAGTGTTAGGGCAAATTAACTTGTACTTTATACTTTCAAAAATACTTTTGAGTACATTTCTCAGCCTGTACTTTTTACTTTACTTGGGTTGATATTTGGAACAGTACTTTGTAGTCATACTCGAGTTGTTTTTTTAACAAATGTATTTTACTCTTACTCAAGTAAGAAATCCCGGTACTTTTGCCATCTCTGTAAATGAGACGTTCTGAAAAAGGCACCTGCCAAGATGAAAAGCCCGGATAACGTGATTATACTGCATAGAAGTGGTCTGGATAACGTGCACTGATGTTTGAAGTTCCATTGAATATTCTCCAAAATGAATGAACACATTCTAGTGTAAAAGAAGAGGTTCTCTATCTTCTAGGGAAGAATGTGATTTTCTACTTTCTAAAAATATTGAGATATTTGGCAACAAGTATGCATTTCCTGTAGTCTGTAGTGCTGAAAGAGTTACCAAATAAATGATTACATACGGTTATAATAATTACAAATATCTTAAAGTATAATGAACATCTGATGGTCCCTTAACATCAGCTAGTCAGATTTCTGTTTGTTTGAGAAATGACTCGGTGCAAAAAAGGTGCAAAATACAATTGAGGACTCAAAATGTCATTCTGACATTCACTGTTGGCAGAGATGGCAAGTAATGAAGAACAAATACTCAAGTACTGTACTTAAGTAGAATTTTTAAGTATCTGTACTTTTAGAAGTACTTTTTTCTGTGAGTACTTTTTACTTCTACTCAGTAGATTAAAAAAAAACCCTCAGTACTTCTACTCCTTACTTTTCCCAAAACAGGATTGTTTTTTTTTTTTTCTGTAACAACATGGTAGGACTACATGTATAGTGTGAATGAGTAGAGGGCGGTACTCGGTAATGCACTGAGAACAGTAGCAGTTAATAAGTTGTTTTCATTTAGTCTCTGGGGGTGCTGCTCAAAAAAAAAAATAATCGCCTGTGAAGTGAAAATTTAGGTTTTGTACTTTGTACTTTCAAAAATACTTTTCAAGTACATTTCCCAACCTGTACTTTTTACTCTACTTGAGTAGATATTTGGATCAGTACTTTGTCGTCTTACTCAAATTGTTTTTGTACAAATGTATTTTACTCTTAATCAAGTAAGAAATCCCGGTACTTTTGCCACCTCTGACTGTAGCTAGTCAACTCTTCTAACTTCTTTTCCACAAAGCTATTTGAAGAAAATAACACATTGTATTGCAGAACAAGAACATCGTGCGCGGGCGCGTGTATTTAATGCAGGACGCCTAACCCCCCGCATGGCATCAATAAAGTATACGTCTGTCTGTCTCTATTTATTCCAACCCCGCAGCAACCTCCGCTCCCCAAAGCAGCATATGAGTGCTAGTTAGCTGGCAGCCTGTTTTTCTCTGCAGTCGAGGAAGCCATTAAACTTTAACGATAGCCAGTATGAAATGCACAGCACCTGCGCACTCTTGTCGGCTGGGGAATAGTATATGCCTCGCACCACCACGGAGGGCCCGATAATGTATGGTTGCAAAAAGTTGCTTGAGAAAACTTTGTGGTCAACCGTGATGCGTGCTGTGGCGCTACTAAGCCATGCTGCCCTCTCAACTTTGTTACAGGGAAACCATAGACTGTATATAAAAATGGACACCGCATTCGTTTTGATGTTTGTGCCTACTTCCGGGTTGGTATGGGCCTCAGGCTGGTGGAGCGTAGTCTCAGAAAACCAAGGCCTATGGGAATTCCAATACAAATATTCCAATCTTAGCAGCCTTATTTAACCTATTTGAAGATGTTTCCTAATTGAGTTTTTAATATATATTGCAGGGATATTATTATAATTATCGTTTAATTGGGTGAGAGGGGTCATAATTTCAGAAACGGGTCAGATTTGACGTTAATATTTTTTATTTCAGCTCCCATAGGATCCTATTCATTCTGACTCTGTCATTGTTGCCCCTAGCCGCCTAGCGGACAGTACCACCGGAAGAAGTCGCATGTGGGGTGTCTCTCTCATATACTGTATACCTCTCTCTATTTCTCCTTGTCCCGGATATAGGGGTGCTTTCAACAATGGCAGCGTGCAGTCGGTGGCACAATCCGAGTTCGTTCACAGCAATGGGATGACGTCATGCACGCTGCGTCTACTTTATATACAGTCTATGAGGGAAACATTATCGTCAGTGCGCCCTGGACATTGCAATGAAGTTCTTCCGGCGCAGCAATAACAATAAAATGTTACAGACAGGAGAGGCGAGACGACGGCGTTACATAGTCATTTACAACCTGATGAATAGAGCTGCTGCTGCGGAGCAGGCCGTGCACTACACCAGTGAGACTGCACTGAATGAAGTCTTTGCTACAATCTCAGACGTCTGAACATCAACTTGATACATA
Source organism: Bregmaceros cantori (assembly GCA_900302395.1). Classification (NCBI taxonomy): domain Eukaryota; kingdom Metazoa; phylum Chordata; class Actinopteri; order Gadiformes; family Bregmacerotidae; genus Bregmaceros; species Bregmaceros cantori. The sequence continues at coordinate 26,481 of OMKY01248172.1, read as the reverse complement.
CAGAATCTCAGCACCATTCCCTGGAATAGAATAACCCTGCTTCTTTCTTTCTTCCCCCGTGCAGTGATGCTGTTGAACTCCGTGGGCAAGGTCCCAGAACCCCAAATCCTGACTTTTGTGATGAAACAACCTGCTCCCGTTCACGTTCAGAGAGTATGTTGTATTCAACCCTAGATTTCAGGTGTGTATATTGCTTGTGATTCTATATGCAAAATGGTGACTATAGCGGATTCTGATTCTTTGCAATGTTCTCCAAGAGTGCTCCTTTGACATGATGTGACATCACAATGAGGTCTTGCTGGCTGGGGATGTATGGTGTCCATGGGCAGGTGGAGTTGGCATGTGAGCCAAGGTTGGAAAATGGATGGAGTTTCATTTACATCCAAGTTGGAAGGACACTTGTCAGGTCCCTGACAGATAATGTGACTGTTAACAACGACTGCTTACCTTGACAACAATGGACAATAATGGAAGTTAATCCACTTAACTGGGTTAAGTGGATTTACTTTTTTAATTCTTTACAGTTAGAAATGACTCCTTAAAATATTAATAGAATAAAAGCAAGTAATCCCATTTCTAAATCTTTTAATTTAAGTACAATGGGTTACTTTAGATTACTTTCAAATGCAAGCAAATAAAAAATAATTATGAATTAAATTAAATACAATACAAAAAACGTCAACAATGTTATGTTGTCCAGAAGTTTTTACTTTCTTCAATTCATTGATTATGTCAAAATGTTGCTGTGCCTTCCGTGAAAGCAAGGTCTGTGTGGTCTACTGCATTATAAAAGTGCATGTATGCAAATGTACCTTCAATCTAGTTTACATTACCATGTCACCAGTTTTTGCAATCCGGTTCTACCCAAGCCTGCTTTTGAGTAAAAAATTAAACTTCAACCATTACATTTTTTACTACAGTCCTATCACACTTAGCGATTCTTTCAACTTCGAAGTACTTGAGCGATATTGTACTTTCTCCCTATACTTTCCCCTTTGAGACAGGCACAGAATAATCCATACTTGGAAAGATGAATTGTTCACCCACACACAATATGCCGCTGAGGAGCAAAAAAAAAAGAATAAGAATGGATTTATCCGCCTTTCTGTTGCTGGATGCTCCCATTCAATAAATATGCTCCACCCACATAGATTACCATTTACCTGCCAACACAGTTCCTGAAAGAAAAGGCAAGAAAATGCATAAGCAGATTAATTTAGAACGGAGCATTGATTTCCCGCAAATCACACCAGTGGCTAAGTAAGATTGCACAGAAAAAAGTTTCTGTATTACTTATATTGTATGGCTTGATGTAATGCCGTACTCCGAAACTTTATGTTCAAATTTATGGGCAGGCTTGATGCCTCGGAAATGACATAATTAAAAGTCTGACTCACTGCAGCTCCACCTGTCTCAGTTCTGGAGGCACTCGTACAGCTGTCTTTTAAGTGTGCAGTTCTATATTTCTATATTAGATTCGGATGTATTGAGGATGTATTGACTCTTACGCGTAGTCGTTGTTTTTGTTGTGCTTCTTACTGTATTTGTTTGTTGTTTTTTATTTTTCATTGTTTGTGATATGTACCTGTTATGGACCGTGAGTCTGCAAATAAAGATGTATATATAATGCACATCTTAATCTGCACTCACTGGCCACCTTATTAGGCACACCTCGCCAATTGCTCGTTAAGATAATCAGCCAATCACATGGCAGCAACTAAACGCATTGAATTGCATGTATTTTCACACACAACCATCCCTAGGCTCTACAGAGAATGGTCAGATAAGGAGTAAATGTCAAAAGCAGATTTGTCAAATCTAGATTTGTTGGCTGCTTGAAGATCTGGTGATTGTCGAATCTATTTGAGTACCAGGACTGATTGTCACGTTCAAGAAACATGTCTCAAGTCTCAACATTCTCAATCACTGGCCAAGGCTAGTCCTCACCTTTTCCATTGCACAAAATTCTACGCTACTCCATACTACTCTGCTCGGTTTACCCCTTTCACACTGGCATGGTTCCACATATTTAGTTCCTCCTATTCTGTTGTTCCAAAAAAGGCAAAAAGGCTACCACCATAATGGCAGACATTATGGCGGTAGCATCGTGGCCAGGTAAACACGCAGAGAGCAATATCTGCATAACATTGTCATTGTATTATTGATTTATCCATGGCAACATGCCATCAATCGTCAGCAGATGGCAGCCTAACTACGTCCATTGTATTTGCCCCTATAAAATGGACATGAAGTGTCTGAACATGTCTGGACATGAAGGTATACCACTTGACCGTATGTATACATATACTGCACCGTACGCGCTACCAGGGGTGCAGGAAGTGGGGTGCGCCTTCTACTGGACAACAGACAGCAACTACAACACTTCAATGATGAATACACATGTCTCATTAAATATATTTGGTTATGGTTATCTTGTGTTTTTGCCAACTAAAAATGTACGACCTAACATAGTTGGTACCATGGACAGCAACGTGCTCTGGTACAATTTTACGCTCTTGTTGAGAATGCACTTTGTATTTTTCCCCTAGCTAGCTTAATCAATTTTTTGTCTAAAAAATAAATTAAATGCACATATTATTATTGAATACATGCGAGTGTTGCATTAAATATAAGCCCATTGCCTTGTTGATAAATAAGCCAGACAGCTGTTTCTCACTAATTAGTTCAGTGTCGTGAGTGTTTGCTGCCGCTCCTATAAGCCCTATCTGGTATGGAATTGTTATGTCGCGCTCGTTGAATAGATTAGGTGTCTTATAATAAACTGTTCAAGATACATAATACACGATACACAATAAATCACTCACAAAGCACACCCTAACATGGAACCCACAAGGAAAGAGAAAGAGAGGGAGACCTAAAGCCACCTGGAGAAGATCCACAGAGCAGGAGGTGAAGCCACAAAGGCTGTCATAACAGCAACTAGAGAGGAGGGCACAAGACTGAAGGGAATGGAGGACTTTCATCGATGGCATATGTTCCCCAGGGAACGTAAAGGCCTAAGTAGGTCAAGAGAATATAGTTGACGCAGTAGCGTAACATACATCAACCAACTGAGAAAATAGTGAGAAAAACTTTGGGCAGAATTTTGTGACGTCATACGATTACATACAGCACCCCCCGTTTCATGTGAATTCCTGGGTCCCTGCGCGCTACCACCAAAATATCTGCCGCCGCCAAGCCGTGACCTCACCGTGCACCAGCCCTATTGCATTGATTATTTTTCCTTGGTATTAGCCCTTCATTCAGTTTAGTTTTGTGTAGCTGGGGCTTCCACAAACCTCTCTCCTCATGGAACTTCTTGCAGGTCTTTACAGCCACGAACACCTGGTTTCTGTCCACGGCCACTCCCTTTGTTTGGAAGCAGAAACATTGTTAGAATCATATTGGTATGAAATGTTCATACTGAAGGGCGATTCATACCCTACGTGTGGCCAATTACATATGTAATCCGCCCGTACGTTCCTCGCGTTGCCGCCTTCTTACCTCCGAGCGTCTTTTACGTTACCGCGTGCAACAACAGCTATTTATACTCAAGAGCGCCCCTCACATTTTCCGGTAGTATTGCTCCGTTTCATCCGTTCGCATGTAATCATAAGGTCCCCAGATCCGTGTTAACTTACGTGCCGATTAATAATTGATTATCATTGATTAATCGGCTAATCATTTGCAGCTTTGATTAATACAGTTGGTGGTAGCCCAATGGAGGTTGCCACATTCCGTCTCTCTCATAATAAAAACCAAAGAAACTAAATACAACAAACATCTCCCATTTTAACTGTGGTGGTTCAAGCTGTGTGTGACAGAAGGACCTATTACACAGAAGTTCTTACTTTATATGTAACATGTTCATGCAATCAACTAATAAAATGTTATTAGAATGTTATTTTTACAATCACTGTCTTAACCATTTGAATTTTCACCCTAAGAAATTTGCAATAATGTTTGAAGGTCAAGCAAAAGGGCTGCAACTAACCATTATTTGCCGATTATTGAAACGATTAGTCGACTAATTGGTTGGATAATTTTTCCTTTAAAAAAATCCCCAAAATATTCACAGTGACACAGAAATGAATCTTGTCAACATGAAATGTAGTCAATTCTGGTTCACGATAGACAACAAATGTACAACAATTTACCACAAACTCATGACAACACATTTTCAAGCTAATCATTTGATATTTTCTTTCATATTAATCTTTTTTTATCAATAATGTTGAATAATTATGAATAATATTTTAGATTTTCAGAAATTATCAAGTAATATCAAATTTCTGGAGACCAATAGGTGGTGGCGTCAGCAAAAAACTGCTGATAATAACAAACTCCTTAGCGATTATCGCATTGGTTGTCGATACATTTCATAATCGATTAGTCATTGATTAATCGAATAATCGTTGCAGCCTTATCCACCAACATTCTGTACAAAATATATCTAAATATAACACCTAGCTATTAAGAACGTTAAGACATCTATTAGAAGTCATAGGCTAAAAACATAGAGAAGAAGGACATTGTAGTAATATGTTTCCCACACTGAATTCCATCCCTCCCTGCCTGGAGAGAAGTGGGAGAACTGTAGGTCTGCCACAGACAGAGCCTCTAGGGACGTGGAGGTGCACCCCATGGCATGAGCTTAGAAAAAAAAGTCATCTATTGTTAATGCTTGACAGTTGTGGCAGGGCTATAAATAATACAGGACAAAATGATACATGGAGTGACGGCGAAGCCCAAGGGTGTCAGAACCCATTTTCACTCCCGGTCACATCAGAATCATAGTTGCACATAAAGTTTCACTGCAGCACGCAAATGCAGCAGCCGACACCACAGTTTTAGGGCTGCCACTGACGATTATTTTGATAATCGATTATTCAGCCATTTTTACTCGCGATTAATCGATTAATCGGTTCATTTTCCTGTAAAATTCCAATGCAATTATTATATACTATTATTAGCATTAATTATGATTAAGAAATATTATTAAAAGTTAATGTGCAAAAAAAAAGTTAATGCAATGTTAATATTACAAACTTTTTGCTGTTCCTAAAGAGCCTACTCTTACAGGCTAAATTATAACATATTGGGCTTTCACGCAAGCTTATGTGTTGTCTTTATTGTATGAGGGCCTTGACACAGGAAAAATTGCATTGGGAACAACATATATTCAACCTGTTTGAGCAAAGAATAGGCCAAACCATGAAATGATTAATTGCGGCCGATTAATTGACTATCAAATTAGATGGTGATTATTTCAATAATTGATTAATCGGTTGCAGCTCTAAAAGATTTAAAACGAAATGCAATTACTACAAGAAACACAAGAAAACATTTGTTCCGAAACCCTTCAAGGATACAACTAAAGCTACTACCTCTTCATAGAATCTGGATGAAAATTATTCCAAGATTCAAGGTAAGATATAGGATAACATACTTTATTTCGTCACACATACATGCATGTACAGTGAAATTCTTCCTCCGCTTTTAACCCATCCCTGAGGAGCGGTGGGCAGCCGCAGAGCAGCGCTCGGGGGCCAACTCCAGATTCTGAGCCGGTACCTTGGCCAGGGGCACTGACTAGAGCAGGTTAACTAGAACATATTTTTGGTAGTGGGGGAAACCCATGCAGACACGGGGAGAACATGTAAACTCCACACAGAAAGGACCTGTCCGAGTTGGGATTTGAACCCAGGACCTTCTAGCCTTGAGGCTACTGCGCCACCGTGTTGCCAATATCATCCGTAAAAATATAGCAGTTAATTTGCACGTCATAATACAACATGTTGCAAACCAAAAAAGCTGTGTGCCTCAACTTAGTTACTTGTTCTCAAAGGCGGCAACACTGGCCAACACCCTTCTGGTAAAGATTTCATTGAAATCCATCCATAATATGTTATATACGTCATTTTGTTCACATACAAATAAACTGAAAACCAACAAACAAACCAACATACGTGAGATGAAAAACAATTGAAACATTACATTATATATCACCACATAAGTCAAATGGGCAACTAATTGGCTGAAATTTCATTGTTACCCGGCCGCCATTAATAATTGTCAAGATGATGAGTAACGTAGGGGTACCCACACACTGAGCTGGCTCTCTGAGAACGGTGGAACAGTGGTTGGCCAGTGGAGATTCCTGGGGGATGGTACACAGGTCCTCTACGCCGGTCAATGCTATTCCCTGGCCATCGTCCCAGATGTATAGCGCTACCTGTTGGCCAATTCACATGCTTGGTTGAAATGTGAAGATCAGTAAAATGTCAACAGTGTAGTCTTAACGGATGGCTGTTAGGGTTTGTAGTGCTGCCTACAAGTGCATTTGGCCTGTTCCAAGATGGAGGCTAGAGGTTAAACAACACATTTTCTGATTTTGCTTCAAGTTTTGTTTTAACCTGATAGGGCTCGCCAACGCAAAAACTGAGAAACAATTTTGCATCACAGAATGTGGCATGTTGGCCAGCCAAGTTTAGCAGTAAATAAATATAAACATTGCCGTTTAGTAATGAACAGTGGTGGAAAGTAGTGAATTACATTTATTTTCGTACTGTAATTAATTACTTTTTATGAGTGCGTTTTTGAAATGTGTAATTTTTACTTTTACTCAAGTACATTTTTACCTTAGTACTTTGAACTCATTACATTTTGGAGGGCATTTTTAGTTAAAAGCTGTAATTTGAATATTGATTAAAAAATGAAAAAAAAAAGAAGTTGAAGTTGAATCATGACTCATGCTTTTTTTTGCATTAAATAATTGGAAGTAACTTCAACTTATTTTACTCATTACATTTTAAATGAAGTAATTTTGTACTTTTACTCGAGTACATTTCGAGATGGGTAATTTTAGTATTACTCAATTACAATTTTTCAGTGCTCTTTCCACCTCTGGTAATGAATTAGCTGACCCAAATTAAAGATGATGAGGACCGAATTCTTTTTTTTTCAGCGAACCAGAGGAACATAATGGCCGTTGTTGCTGCTTCGGTTTGTCAGATTGGATCAGAGCCAACACGGGGAAGCAATCGGTATTAGTAAGTGACGTCAGCTGATCAGATGCAATGTCATCACACACTCTGCACTGATTAAACTGATCTGAAAGGTGCCTCGAAATAAAATGTAGTATTTTTATTATTATTATTATTATCCCAACTCACTGAACACAATTGTCACTGTGTTTACAGGCATCACTCGTTTGGACTAGACTATACCAGAGTAGGCTGGTATAGTACAGCTTCCAAAACATTCCAATGATGACAGATCATGGCTACATCCTTCTCTTTTCGGAGTGCCTTCATGTCAGCCAACATTGACTGCCAGTTCTTCTCTTGACCACTGGGTCTTGCTTGTAACTTTCTTGTAGAACAGAATAAGAGCAAACAGCAAGACCTGTGTTTACAAACTGATGCAGAATATTTAAAGAAACGTGTATTGCAGCGCTCTTTGTATTGTATGTATTGCAGCCATTGCAGCACTGCATCAGTTTGCCAATAGTTAATGGAAACACTGAATGAATTGACATTAGTGGGCAAAACTCTTTTCAGAGTTCAACATTGGAATATTTTGGGGTGCTGGTTAGAAAAATCCTCCTTGATAAAACTATAGCTTGTGGCCAACAGTTGCCCTGAAGTCATTTTGATTTATTAGCATACAATCGTCTTGAAGAGGCACAGATACAAAATAGGTTATTCTCCCACAACACACACACACACACACACATTTTAAAATATGCTTTCTTTGTTCGATGTTGCTGCAGACCAGAAGCAAATTGAGCCTCTGGGGGATACCTAAGAATCGTGAGGAAAGAACTGTGCCATTGATTAAGTTGTTCTATACCTTATTATTTGAGGCCACAATGGAGGAAATTTCAGCTCTGTATTCAACCCCCAGCCAAAGCTAGGGAACCACTGTCAGATATGATTAAAGACAATGCTGCAGCGTTAAGAGGCAAAGTTTATTTTATTTATAATTCAGGTTGCAGCCTAAAAATGTAGGTACTCGGCAGTAGGGGTGTACCGATCACGTTTTTTTGCTCCCGATCCTTTGATTTTAACGATCGGCCGATCCCGATCTCCGGTACCGAGTCCCGATACGGAGTTCTGATCCTGCAAAAATTGGTAGTGCCCAAACTATTTGGCACAATTGTCAATTTCAATAATAGTCAAAGTAAAAAAAAACAGTCATTTGGCTCCCCAAATCATTTACCGATATTGAGCGTGACTATTAGTAATAGATAACAATATTGATTATTGTCACTTGTAAAAAAAGAGGGTGGACCATGGAGGCATGCACTTTCTAGTTTAATCCTGCATCCCCATCGGTTTCAACAAAGCTGAAATATTTTTGTAAGCGGATGAACAAATTAAGGTTTGAACATATGGTTCGAATTATGCAAGAATTATACTTTTCCGTTATGTCACAATTTCACCAAAGTTTTAGCGGTTTAAATCATCACCATCAGTAAAATAGCTGGTTTCTATGAGCATAATATTTTCACTAGACAAAAAGACTTATTTTTAAAGCACAGCAGTGAACGTCGGATGGAGTATTCTACAAGTAGGATATAAAAGCAGTTTGAAGCGTTCCACTTCAAACTGAGTAGAGTTGCTGCCCTGCTGTGTACACATTTCTTTTGCTGAGCAGGTAATTATCGTTCACTGCCATTTCAATGCACTCCCACCTGGCAAAGAGTAGCACGTAAGGTGTGTGCTTCCCCTCTTTTGTTATTACCATATTGCCTTTGCCTGCTCGTGGCGGTGGAATGTGAGGAGAGCGGAGACTGTCTGTGATGAGTGGTGATGGGTGGGCAGGGGGGATTTTGGGGAGGAGGAGGGGGTCGTTCCTCCCCGCCGACAAGCTCAACTGCCACACCGCCGCGGCAACAATTGAGGAGAGTAATGAGATTTTTGGTGCTGAAGAAGGAAAGGAGAATTTCTGCTTTGCTCGACACACGGAGCGAATGAAAAGGAGAACAGCGGCAGGAAGATAGAGGGAATAAAAGATCTAGTGCCGTGGGGATGTTGGAGCTTCTGCTGCTGGCATTGCTGCCTCAGCTGTTTGCGAACTCCTGCCATTTTTTTTTAATGTGTTATTTGATGTCATGTTAAAAAAAAGGTTTCGTTCATTAAGTCATTCAGCAAATCGCATGGTTATATCCTTTCATTCCATCATCCCATCATCAAGTGTGAAGGATCAGGTGAAATGACCCCCAGCATGCAACCGCCACCTTGTCATTTCAGTTTTTAGAGAAGCATATTAGGTTGTATTGGGATTGAGGAAGGATGTGACGTGAAATTTGCTATGACCATTAGATGAGGTGTGTCTCCGGGTGGAGGTCCAAGTACCAACCACACTTAGCTCCTCGCAAAAAGCAATGGAACAAGAGTATATACACTGTATGTGTGCTGGAAGCAGAGCCAGCACCGCACTGCTCTATTTAATACGAACCTGCCAAGTGTGAGAGACGTTTTATAGAGCACCCCCAGTACACAGAATTATATTCCTGGTAATTTGTGCTGGGCAACTTTTTATGACCGTCAACTTGTGGTAAATAAAAATGAGAGAAACATGAGGGGAGGAAAGGTGCAGAATGCCGCGGACGGTCTACGGCACAGCTTCCTAACAAAGTTAAGTGTGTGTTAGAGAGAGAAATATGTGGGTCTGTGAGTGAACGACAGAGACACGATGAATAGTATTTCATACACAATCAGCCGAATCTTGTACTCATACTATCTGGTATAAATATACCGATAGAAGATTTTCAGATCACTTAGGGACTTGTGTTCGAGTCCACTACGACCATTGGTTGCGATGAGTCTTTGGGAGGAGCTCATTATACGCAGTAGGAGCGCCTCCCCCCTGGCATTGTGCGCAACTCCGCGCACATGTGGACATTACCGAAACCGACAGGGTACGCCAACCACGCACTGGGGGTACTTTTCCTGGAAAGGGGTGCCGATTCCAGCACAACACCAACACGGCCGCACAGCATTTCAAACACAGACAAAAGTAGGAACGGACGTCAAGGGTGTGTGAGGTTGGGGCAACAGTTGTTCTACGTCTGCTGCGCTTGGGTGGCTAGTATAGGCTGCGGGGCTCTGCGAGTGCACACTCGCACAGACGACGGTGGGTTTCGCTGCAAGTTTGCACGCGCGTGTGCGTGCCATGAACAGCCTGGGCCAAGGCATATATGACGTCCGTTTATTTTCTCTTGTGTGTGCTACCCAACTCCCGGGCACATGCACACACTCAAACAGACGATCGTGCCCCAAACACAGGCATAGGACACACTCCCTAATTACAAATTTAACAGTCTTACAGTGAAAAAAAGATGGTTCTGCGTTCATGCCTGTTCACCTGCAGTGCAGCGCGCTTGTGTACACACTCAGCTCACATTACAATCACACAACAGATTACTAACTGAACAAAAATAATGATCTATATAATAAAAATGACAGTGAAAGAAAATAATAACTTTCACTCTGACTTTCTCACAGGAACATGCGCCAAAGTATACATTGCTGTGTGTGTCCAGCCCCGCCCCACAGGAGGAGCAGCGTTGTTCCTTTCAAAAGGAGAAGGTGCTATTCCTCACTTCGGCTGCATTTTTGTAAGCCTGACTTCACAATCTCTTCCCTAATTGCCCCTAAATAAGTGTGACTGCTCTTCATGTAGTTCTGTGATTGGTCAACTACATCAGCCATCTTTGCCATGATTGATGTTTGATTGATCCATCAACAGGGAATACAAGAATGGAATCAAGGAGGGAGCCTGCTTTGGTCAAGTAAGGGACAAAAATGGCTGTTGAACGCACCTCATGCTTCAGGTCGATGGTGAAGTCTGATTTGAGAGGCTGCTGCTGAATCCTGACTGCCAACCTACCGTGAAAAGATGAAAATGGATAAATTACAGTCTACACATATGGTAGGAGAAGGACAACGCATTGTAATGATAACAGAATAACATACACTTGTGCACAGTCTGTCAGCCACGCCCAGGTCGAGTACATACCTTACCATATAATTAGGAATCCATATAATATGATTTTATGAGTGTTTTTGCCCCATTGTGGACTCTGATGGTATTGTAGGTTAACACAGGAAGCAAAGCTTGAGGCTAGCCTTTGGCTAAGCTATGCTAACAAAGTACTGCTGCTTTCAATTTGAGTGAAAACAGGGAGGAAAGATGGACATGTATTGACTCAGTTCATGAAGGTTACATCTCCAGACTTCTGTCTTTTTATACATGTACGTTTAACACGAGACAAGCAACAAATACGTTTATTTTAAATATTCCTTTTATGAAGGCTGACCTTGGAAAAATGCATTCTCCCACTGTGCCCCATTTTTATGGAATAGTCTGCAGCAGAATTTTAATCTGGAAGCACTCCCTACAGTGTGTGTTTTCAAAGATATGCTTCATGAAGAGCTCAAACAAACATGTAACTGCTATGGGTACCCATCAACAACTCTCTACTCTGCCAATGTACCAAAATGCCTCTTAAATGTGTCTGTTTTTATACACTCTGTTTTATTTTATTTGTGTTTATTATGTTTTATGTTTGATGTGTCAGGACTTCCTGGAGGAAGAGATCTTGAGGAACAACTCCTGAATAAATAAAGGATGAAACATATTTCAATTACTACACTGAAAAAGACATTTCAGTGGACTTTCCCCTTAACATTGTCAGTGACCAATGTTACCAATGCAGGGATCCGCATAATCAGTCCGCATGCCAGGATAATATGCTGGGCAAAGCATGAATCGGTTCGTATCTTCACCTCTGAAGCAGCGGCATACTCAAAGCCCAGCCCGCGCTGAAGTCTGGATATTTGAAGGAAGTGGGGTTGTCAGCAAAGGCGTAGTGGTGGATGATGGTCGACTCCTCGTCATGGAGAGGCTTCCCCAGAAACCACTCCTGTTGGCAACACATGAACCAGAATTTGGAATTAATAGCAAAACATCACATCTTCATCACTATGAATGACCAGTGTCAAGCGAAATGCTTTGAATGGGCCTTCAAAAAAGATTATATTGTGAACACCAAAATATCAAAATCAGTTTTATTGCCATTGTTAATGACACAATTTCATAGACTGCAAATGGGACTGGGTAACTGTGCAAAGTGAATAGAAGAACAAAGGAACACAAGGGCATATAAAATAGTGTAATACAAGTGTTAATAAATAGCAGGCGCGGGCCGTCGAAGTACAGGAAGAGTCTATGTGCAGCACTATGAAAAGATTTGTTTGTTTGTTTGTTTGTGAATATTTGTTGCCAAAATGAAGCCCTAGAGACAAAACTCACTTTGGAGTGATCGAATTTGGAGAGAACGCGCAGCAGTAGCGACAGCCGGACGTGGGTGTCCTCCTCCACAAAAAACACCCACGACGAGTTCCTCCCGAAAGTACTGGAGAGGCTTGGAGGGAAAACACACAATGTATTATTGAACTAACTGTATGTATATGAGAGAAAAAAAGGAAAATTCTCCCCAAGACAATAAATACCTGCGATCGAAAACAACTTTTGATGATACGATGTGATAAAGTATTTGGAACAGCAGCCCATTGAAAACGCATGATAAAAATAACATGTGTAATACAATATTTATATATGACACACAACTGCCACTACTTCTCACATTATATGTAGCTGATGGGGCATCAAAAACAATGTAAGGTTGACAAGGCATTTCAGTATAATCGCAAACAGGCTTTCTCACAACGATAAGGTACTTTGGATTGAAATTAAATAAGCACCACTGAGCCAAAACAAAGATATGGGAACTATTTGTATTTAAAGGACAATTCCAATGTCAAGAGATGGATTTCGAACATCATAAATGTGAAATGGACGAGTAACTGGCAGAGGTACAATTTCGAAAAAAAAATAAAATTCATATTTGTTTTTAAAACATTACAATCGCTCGAATTCCCATTGCAGAAACACACAACTTGCCACTGAAATGACCAATGCAGATATTATTATCATTATCATCATTATCATCATTAACATCATTAACATAATTAACATCATTAACATCATTAACATTATTAACATTATTAACATTATTATTGTTATTATACACCAAATGTTTCTGTAGAGCAGTGGTTCGCAAACTGTGGTACGCGCACCACTAGTGGTACGTCGAGCACACACTGGTGGCACGCGGGATTACATCATAAAACTAAAGATTTTGACAAAATGTCAGAGGCGGGACGCAAACCAAGGTTTCCCGCGCAATTGCTACACATGCCAGTATGTACATGGGAGTCATTTATGTTCACACACCTTTGCTGATAATATTATTTAAATGATCTGAAATCACAATTTATATAATTAGTTGGAAAATAAATGGATGGAAGTGTAAAATGAAAAGTGCGCAACAGCTAGATATAAATGCAAGTGGGGTCCGAGTGGTTATGGACACCGCACCTAACGCGACCCCATTCATGTTAGTGCCGCTGTGTCTACCGCAGGGTCCGCAGTGTCGCGAGTAAGATATAAATGCAAGTACCGGTACTTTTAAATTTAAAGAAGTGAAAGTACAATTTTTTTTTCCCCTTGGTCGACCTGGTGGTACTTGGACCACGGAATAGTTTCTCAGGTGGTACTTGGTATGAAAAGTTTGAGAACCACTGCTGTAGAGCATATAATTTAAAAAGTGTTCTTGCTAGCTGGCTTGATTGACCTATCGACTCGCATCTTGCTTGCTTGCTGGCAAGCAAGCAAGATGCGAGTCGATAGGCTGGGTGATGTCTACATTGTCAGCAATGTACAAACATTGCAATACTGTGACGTTCGACGCATATCAAGCATGAGACATGCAGCTAATAACCTAGGAACATGGCCCGTACTAAACTATTGTTGCATTAAAAAAAACGCCAGCACGCAGCATTGAACAATTTCTATAACAAGCGGTAAGCCTGAAATGTGTTTCTCGTCCTATAGATAGCCAGCCGTTATGTGCTGCGTGTCACTCACTCTGGCAGTAGCGGTAGGATGCTCCAGTCGCCCTCGTTGTTTGACAGACTGTGAAGGAGAAGCACCACAGGACTCTGCGGGGAGGCAGAGAAACCATCAGAGCACAAAGCCTAGTCTGAAATTAGGTATGGTAGGAAGGTATGTAGAATATTACCTTGTCATCTAATAATCATGTAATTATCTCCACCAATGAGGTTATGTTTTCAAAATTACACAAAAAGTTAAAGATGGATTTTATGATTTTTTTTTTCACAAAAGGTGGGCATTGGCCCGAGGAACAATCACTACATTTTAGTATAAAGCAATGGATACTTTTAAGGAGAATACTTTTTGCATAATACATCCTTTGGCATTGGCAGAGGTTTTCACTTTCAGAGTCCTTCTAGTTATTTCTTTATTGCAATGTTTTCCCATTATGAATGCATTTGTATTCATTCATTTCATTGTGTGTGTGAGTGTTTGTAGCACTTTGTGTGTACGTGTCCGTGTCTTACCTCATTGATCTGTGCAGCCGCCTGTAGCAGCGCTGTTCGCAACGTCTCCGCTCTGTTGGCATGGAACGAGTTACTCTGACTGAGGATGACCAACACTATCTGAGCCAGACCTGGTGCCCGAACACACACACACGCAAAGAGAGGATCAGCAAATGACCACACCCCCATTAAAACTTACCAACCAACTAACTAACTTACTAACAGGGGTGCACCGATCATGGTTTTTGGTCCCGATCTGATCCGGATCCTTTGATTTTAAGGATCAGCCGATCCCGATCCCCGGTAACGAGTCCCGATACAAAGTCCTGATCCTGCAAAAATTGATAGTACCCAAACTATTTGGCACTATTTGTCAATTTCAATAACAGTCAAAGTAAATAAACAGTCATTTGGCTCCCCGACTCATTTACCGATCTTGATCGGCCGGTCCTGATCGGGACAAAATCACAAGTCCCGATTCTTGGAAAAAAAGTCTGATCGGCAGCCGATCTGAGGATCGGAGCACCTCTACTTACTAACGATAATCAACTAACAATTATAGAATCAATGAATCAGGCTATACAGTTTTTTGCATCCGTTCAGCCATTTCCAAGGATCACTTCCAAACCTCTCTGTAGCTACGTTGTAAATTGCTTCAGCCCAAACAAAAAACACAGCTACACTGACCGCACTGATATTCCCAAAGGTCATTAGGCATCCAATTTGCCCTCCTTTTTGGCAAGGCATATAAAAATAGCATCAAATTAGTGTTATCTTCAACGATGAACGCTAACAAGGGATTATCTGGATGATCTGTAGGCTGCCACCTTGATAGCGGTTTGTTGTTTGAACACAGCGCATGCATTTGAGCGGACTGTGCAACAAACCTGTCCCTCTCTATAAATACTGCTAGATTTACGTTTCCATGCAACAGGCACTCGTGCATAAGTGTGTGTTCCACGTGCTGTCATATTTATTTATCACCCCACTGTGCGTGCGTGTTCACAAGACTACTTGTATTTAACATATCAGTTTATACCTTAAAATGCTAAGTGCAATGTGCTTTACTTGGGCATATTATTAGTCATAGTATTCAATAAAATGCTTGAATCTTGATGCAATAACAACATTCTGTTGTCATTATGATAAACTATTTTTTTCCAGGTCTTAATAATTAATTAAACAAAAGTAGGCCCCTGGTGCATTTTTTTAAATTAAATTAAATGTAGTAGATTCTCATTTTGCAGAAATAACAACCTCTAAGCACTTGCTATAGCTCCCAATGAGGGTCTCAATTTTGATCGAAGGTATTTTTGACCATTTCTCTGCACAAAACATCTGCAATTAAATCACTCCTTTACACTCATACTTTTTTGGGAAGGAACAAAACTGGACAATAACTGGTCATATAACGTAATGATGATTCATGTAAAAAAAAAAAAAAACGAACTATCCTATAAAGAAAGATGTGTGAATGCAGACAAGGGAAACGGGTGATAAGGAGGATACAAATATAGAAAATGGTTAAAAAAAAAGAAATACCAACCAAGTTGACTGCTGTGAGCCCCATTAGAAGCGCCATCTGTCTGCAGAAAAAGTGAGATCACTTGGAAAGTAAACATAACTTCAGGTCAGCTTTACTGGAAGGTCATTTAGTCATGGCCATACAGACAGAACATTGCGATACAATACAAAAAGGCTGCATTTTACCTGTGTTACTTCCTCCTGACCACAACATAGTCGGCATGCGATTTGCTCTCTGTCTAAGCTGACAGATCAATAAATGAACCCCTTTGGCTAGGAATGTGATACTGTTATCGGGTATCGGCCCCTATACTCGCTTATGTACTCGTACTCGCCAAACAGTTGCCGATACCATGAATCGATACCAGCTCCGGAAAGACTGGGACTCGTGCTGCGCTGTTACCCTGAGTGGAGCCTTGTCTCCTGGCTCCGCAAAGAACGGGACTCGTGCTGCGCTGTTACTCCGAGCGGAGCCTCGTCTCCCGGCTCCGCGAGCGGTATTCGCGCCATTGCTGCGCGGCGTCGAGAGAGGCTTCAGTGTTTTTTGGGCAACTGTAATGATCGTACTTGTACTCATATCAGTTTTCAAAAAAATGGTGCATCCCTACCTTTGGCATATTCCTATGTCAGGATGTCATTTTGTCAATGTGGACACCCACTCCGAGATGCCACGACACCAAAAACATCAAAACATATCATTTTAAGCAAACCCCTAGGCTAGAGAGACGGCATGAGCGGATATTGGCAGCAGAGGATAGGAGAGTACTTGATGATTTTCAACGTCACAAACTTGTCAACCTGCAGCCTCGCATGAAGTGCAGATCTGCCTTCATGCATAATCACATGTAAAAATGTTCTCGGAAGCTCTCAGCACAAGTGGTAGCCGTTCCTGGATGTGCGTGTGTGCGCCGGTAGGATTGCACTTGGGAAAATGACAGTAGATAATTACAGATTCCACAATGCCCTTGTGGAGAGTGAAATAATGGAATGCATGAGCGGACAACTGCGACGCACTAAAATGAATGCCATTATGAAACGCCTCACAATGAGGTACCAGTTTGATTGCGCGGTAGGTTGTTTGTGAGTCAGTGTGTAGACCAAAGAACAAATTGCCGTTATGATTGTATCGTGGCCGGATGCACACAAAATAACAATATAACCACACACACAATCAAGCAATTCCATCACAGTATACTGATAAGATTATATAAAAACACAAAGTTAATATGCTACAGAATTTCTTGCCTTATTCGGTGTGTATGAGCTCTTTGCAGCTCTTAACTCACCTAGTGCCAGCCATTTTCAATATGTGTGTGTTTTTTCAAGACCCATAGAAAATTAGGTTCTGTGTCCTAGTTAACAAAACACATAGCAAAGGAAGCTTCAGACTTTCCTTTATCATCAGAAAAAAATGCCTGTTTCTACCAGTTTCCTTTCTTCAGATTTAGCCTTGAGAACAGGGTATCACAGAAAAGTGCTGATTTCTCACAGAATGTTCTGTAAATGCGGGTGCCGTAGGTGGCAGGATATGTCGCCACTATACACTTCCTTTATAGGGCACATAGGTCAGACAGAGGTACTGCACCAAATCTATAAGAACTAATTTATAAGAACTTATGATTTCAGATGAACGTCCACGAACATGTGCTCATTAGTACTGCAGCCTGGTAAGGACTAGAGATGCTGATGTAAAGTGGAATAGTATAGTGGAATATAGTATAGTATAAAATATAGAATAGTATAAAGTGGAATAGTATTAGTATTTTGGGCGGAAAGAACATGTTTATTTTTAATTTTATTAATTAAGATATACTTCACTGCCTTCCATAATATATCAAATCAAGTAGTCTTTAACAGTAATAGGTTGCCAAGAGACCACTGACGAGTCCAGAAAAGAGCGTTCAACAATAATTTAATAAGCCGCGTGACACCTTGTCGCACCTTGGTCTGGTAACTAAGCAACATTCGTAGCTTGCCTCCTACACGAGCACCGAACCACATTGACCCAGGAGGACCATTAGCATCTATTGACGAGCACTACCTTTGAAAAGCTGTGGTCCGAGAACAGCGGGGATATTCTGAGTGCATACAGCTCTGTACAATGCAATGACGCATTTCTATTTTCTTACCACAATTTCCTGCATCCCCACAGACAAACGGGAGATGCACTGCTCAGTGTTGTAGGCGATATCAGGGAGAACTGACGCACACATCGCATTTCTCCGTCTATGAGCACTTTTCTCTATTCTTAAAAAAGGACAACTCCACCAAGAATTCATACTGAAATCATGTTCTTACTTGACCTTAGCCGAGTAGATACATAAGGTGGATTTCCCTAATGTGGGCCACTGCCTAATGTGAGATACCTAAGGAAGGATTATTGATGCATTTTTTAATTCATATTCATGTACTCTTTCCACATTTTTTGTCTCACCCAATGAGCAATCATCACTTGCAGTTAAAACAAACAAAAGCATTTTAATAAGAAACAAATAGTTGAATTAATTTCCATTATATTTAATTAAAATATTATACAATTTCCATTCCATTTTTAATGTATTCAAAAGTTTTAAAACTATTACATTTTGTGTGGTTTTATGTTGAGTTGAACAGCAGCAATTAAAAGCAAATCATTTGTTAGAAATTTTTTCTATTCAAACGTGATCACTTCCCAACCGTTTTTTGTTCTCTATCTTACAGATTGAGTGTTCATGAAAAAAGTGTCTCTTTGTATTGAAAATACAAAATGGGACAACACAGTTACAACAGACACGCTCCAGCGTACATTAGAGTATAATGCAACTCGATTTGCCATTGAGTTCACGTGCATGTATATTATCACGCATCTTAAAAAAAAACAGCCACATGTCGTTGCGTGCACTTTAGACTTTTTTTAGACTAGGCTTTAGGCTCTTCTCTCAGCAAACTCCGCTTGGCTTGCAATCATATAGGACGCTACCACACCCCATTATCCCTCGGTCCACTGAGGGTCCACCTTCAACTACACACCCACACACACGGCCCCGCATGAGCCGTCTGTTTTCAAAGGAACAGGTCAGCGTGCAAAGTCGGTTCGCTGCCAATGTTGTTAGCATAGTGTTAGCTTTCCTGCATGGGCACTGCGCGTGCGCATAAACCAATTTCTGTAGCCTATGAGTAACATAATCATACTAAAATCACCAACTTACCGATAGATCGTTGGGCACTTATCACGGTCACGTGACCAGTCTTCCGGCTCGCAGGGACCGCTGGGAAATGTAGTTGACATGTTGACAATCGCGCTACTTGAGCACTTGCATTGATAATGGGTTGCCACACATACTGTTAGCACTAAAAGTACTATTTTTTTGTACCACTACGGCGCAGGTTTGCAATCTCTGAGTGATTCTAGTTAAATAATCGATTCAGGATGTTTCAATCGATTAATCGATTCGGCCACACGATTAATCTAAGAATCGGGAATTTTCCCCACCTAGTAAGCTCCAATGGCTCTGAATCCTCCCGAAACTAATGAATGTCAGTGAAACTATGGCAAAAGAAAACAATGTTAATGTGTCTAGTATTAGGTTCAACTGTTCAACACTACATTTCACTGTCACACACTAGGCAATCAATTGTCGAACATTAGGAAGTTGCAAAAAATGGCCCAGATTAGATCCACCCCAACTATCTTGGCTGCCTGTGTGAAGTCACTCTGCATGCAGGTGTCCCTTTTTTTTTTTACACGGCTAAAGTTTGGTCACACATTTTTTGTTTCTTCCATCTTCATCCGATTTGGTTTCGTGGGCTAAGGAATGCATGCCAAAGTGAGTGCACGCATGCAGGCAAGATGGGTGTGTATCAACTCGGCTATGAATTT
Source organism: Bregmaceros cantori (assembly GCA_900302395.1). Taxonomy (NCBI): domain Eukaryota; kingdom Metazoa; phylum Chordata; class Actinopteri; order Gadiformes; family Bregmacerotidae; genus Bregmaceros; species Bregmaceros cantori. The sequence continues at coordinate 6,624 of OMKY01248172.1, read as the reverse complement.
TCAATGGAGTTTTCCTTTAAAAGATGTCATTATGGAATCACCCAAGAATGTTGACGTTTGAAGCGGACCAGCAGCGTCCAGACTCCAGTGCAGTTAAAGAATGAAAAAAGAAGATTGATTGTCAGATTGGCAGTGCTGCCTCTTGGCATAAAGCATGCTGGCCCTCCATGGTGCATAAAACAGCAGTCAGGGTCACAAGCCATGGACACTTCACTTAAAACCATGCTTTTAAGTCATACTCTACTTGAATCCAAATAGTCCACTCCAATCGTCTCACACACAGATACATATAGCACTTACTTGTAAGGTCTTTTGGCACTCTCCCAAATGGAAGGTATATTGAACTGTAACCAGACAAGAGAGAGAAAGGATTTTTATGAGTGCAAAGAAATCATCTCAATTTAAGCACTTTAAAAAAGGGAAGGAATACCACACAGGCATCTATCTGCATTGCCAAGATCGACCCAGGCTGATTCAGCTAGATTAAGTGCAACTCTCTGCCAATGCAGCTTAGAGAAATTGATACTTTAAGGCCCCGAATCCTACTACATGCAACCAAAGTAAAAGAGTTATGCTGTGGATAACAGTGTTTAAAGTGTATTAGATCTAGGAATTTAGGCAATCACTAACAAGTGGTTATGGTGAGCGCCTTGCATGGCAGCTGCTACCATTGTGAATGTGTGTGAATTACTTCCAACACACAAAGATGAAGCTATTTCTGGATGCCTTTTGTCCAATCCATAGTGGATGGGACATATGTATGACTCACCACTTATACACTTCACCACAGAGCATCACATGAAATCATTCCGGCCAACAGCTATCAGGCTTTATAACGCTTCCAAATAACTCAGACACCTACACATGACTTCAGTAACTGACTGAAGTGGTCTGTGAGCTACTAGCAATGTATTGTATATATTTGATACACACTGTGCATGTATGCTCTGGAAATTTGTAATTGCATTAGAGCTGCAACCGATTAAATAGATGATAATCGATTATTGAATTCATCGCCAACTAAATTGATAATCGATTAATAGACAGCAATTCATTGCTTCCTTGTTTGGTCCGTCACCCACTCAAATGTGTCGAGTGTATATTGTTCAACATTCGCAATATCAATAACGTTTCAAGTTATCGATTATTCTGTTTTTGCACGCTGCAGTAGCTCAGTTTGCTCAGCTCCCCTTACCGAGAGATTTGCCTCATGTCTCCTCCCCCTTCTTCACCCATTTTCCAGCTAATTCTGAATAAAGCTGAAAAAGGTATGAGGTTTCCTCCCCCTTCTTCACCCATTTTCCAGCTAATTTTCAATAAAGCTGAAAAAGGTATGAATGGGCTGCAAAAAATACATAAAGACATAATCGTTCCGATTTCAGAGGAAAAATTAACTGATTAATCGATTAATCGTCAGTAAAAATGATCGATTAATCGACGATCAAAATAATCGTTAGTTGCAGCTCTAAATTGCATGCTTCCAATCTTCCTTTTTTGACAGTGTGAATATGTACCCATTTACTAGTTTGCCCCATCACTACCAATCCTACAGCCTGAGAGGTGGAACTGCTGACTGAACATAATTTATTGTGGCCGACAGTTTTTTGGTCCCACCATCTTAACTGCAGATCCGGCTTTTAGTTGGTTTATTTTATTATTATTATTATTTATCTTTGTATTAAATCATTTTATGTATTTGTTTTTAATCTTTTAATTGTTTTTTATTAGCATTTTATTGCCATACTGCTAAATGATTTTATTTGTATTCATTTTTTATCTATGTATTCATTTATTTTCTTAAACTTCAATTTTTTAGGGGGGCGTGGTGGCAGAGTGGTTATAGAGCCCGGAGATCATAGATCGAGCATTGCTGCTGGTTCTAATTCCCTTTCTTCTGCAACGTCTCCCCCCAACTCTCTCCCTGTATATGTATGTCTCTATGCTTAGGAAGATTGTGGGTTGATTGTTCCTTTTTTGTTGTGCTTTGTTTTGTTGTGCTGCTATATGCAGCATGGAATGTGCTATATAAATAAAGTTTGATTTGATGATTTGATTTAAATGACTACATAGGTGTGTTTAAATGTAATAATTGGGTGAACTCTGCAGTCGATAATAACACACCCCCAACGTGACCCAATCACTGACAAACGCGCACGCGTTCAAGAATAAACAACAATCAGACGTCAGTTTACAAACTGCATTCCGATTCAACTCTCCAGAGACCGTCATTTCTGTGCGTGTTAAAAAAAAAAAGACATCACGAACAGTTCGAGTTAATGACGCTCCACTTGGAAACTCTATAAAACGATTAGAACCCTGACAAAGTTCCCGATCGGATCGAATACAACGTTCTATTCTCCATGTCCAGCCAGTCCAGTCCGGGCATGGACAAGCGGACCGTACAAATGAGAAGCCGCAGTCTTATAACTTATATGTCGTTGTTATATTATCACAGGCAGCTGGGCAATATTCTAAGTTGTAATAATGTCGGTGTAGTGTGTAATAGTGCACGGTTCGTGTGGATTTGTTGCGATTTACAACTGGCACGCGAAGAGTGAAATATCAACTAGTCAACGATAACTAACGGTACAGCGAAGTGGATCTGATCAGAAGTTACTTACAGCTGATCACCAGCAGCAGGTACCCCGTACCGACCAGGATCCTCTCGATGCCCGGCGAGCTCAACAGCATCCCGGCGAGCGGGGGGAAGAGGGTCCGGCAGGGGAAACGGCGATACAATCCACGAGAAGAGCGTTGGATGGAGACGGGGGGCTGAACAGGGAGAGCAAGGGAGAAGAGGAGGAGTTAGAGATGAAGGGTCCGCCAGCGGAGAGGGGCACAGCTTGGACACCCATACACGGTGGCACGGTGCCGTGTGGCGCACACGGAGCGGTTCTATCGTCTTCTGGACGCTGGAGGAGGAGCCTCCGCGAGGAGGAGCTGTTGCTGTTGCTAGATTTTGCTGTTTGGCGACCTCTCGTGATCCAAAAGATGCTGTACACATTTGGATTTTTCTCAATGCTGTGATTTAAGGGCCTGTCGGCTGAGGGCTCGCGATTGACATCCATACAAAGTCTACCAGCCCGTAGATCCCAGTATTGAGAAACTACCATTATTTATTAGGGGGGCAACAACGAAGCTGCGACGGGTAGCTTTTCTATAAAAACCTGTTGTCGGAGTTCAGGTTATATTTCCCACCATTTTGAATTTTGTGAGAATCGCCACAAATGCTACTCCTTTCTAAACTTTTGACCAATTCTTCCCTAGAAAGTTCTTACATGTGTTTATAGTATCTCTGTACTGAGCAAAAAAATTGCAAGGATTTGGTATATCTTTTATCGTTTAGTCGTGAGATCCAATCAGAATTGATCTAAAAGTCGTCAAAATCTAATTTTTCCACGTATGGGCACCACATTAGCACGGGTACACAACACAGAACACACACACACTCACTCACTCACTCACTCACAATAACACTTAAAATATATGTGTCACCTTGGTCAAAGACGTTTGAGGCATTTCAGTGGTCAATTAAAAAAATTCCCCATTTCCCAAATATTTGGGGCGACTGTAATATATCCCAGAATTAATGCATTTCCTTAACATTAATTATATTTTAATAAGTACATGTAGTTGAGCTAACTCTTTTGGAAATCAGTACTCATGTGTTCATTCATTTTTTTGTAATTAATTTTTGATCAAATTGTATCTAGAATGCCAGTGTCTCCCTCATAAAGCCATTACACATACATTCTTTAATCTTGGATTCATAAAAATTATCTAAATGTGGACAAATACAAATACTATCCACTTTTGCATGCTATACCAATGATTAATATTTGAACCAAAACTGATACACATTAACTTTTGAATGTAGTACAATATCGATGATCTTTGATTACCTCCCATGACAGGTGGACGCCCCAAATGATCATAAACAGGCAATTACAGCAATTAAGGCTTATTCAACAGTCTCAAGAATACCACAAAGTTTTAGGCAGCACCAACACACATTCTCAATCAGCACCTTCATGGTTTTATGTTTGGCACAAGGTGTAGAGAATGCAATTGTAATATAAATTGTGGTTCTTCTGGTTAAATAATGGCATAGAAACATATCCAATGTGCAGAGGAGTGAGTAGGGTGAATTGCCCTAATGTGGGACATTTCCCCCTATTGAATCTAAGGGGGAATGTCCCACATTAAGGCAATAGATCCTAAGTGAAAACAATTTAAAACTGAGTTGTTCAAAAATTATATGCTGCCAACCACTATACTTTTGATAAGCCTATAGCCACATTAAATCAAGCGCAACCTTGTTTCTTATATAGATCCATTTTAAACAGCGGCATTCTGGTTTAATAATGGCAGCTAAACAAACGCTATGCGAAAGCATTACCAAGTAAATGTGGAGCGTGTACATTCCATATAGAGACAGTAGATGGCAGTGGCATACCGGCAATTTTAAAACAAGCGCATCTAGACCTTCAACCAAACCATTGGCGCCATAATACTAAAACTGATCATGTTGTCATCAAACTGTCACTCTCAAAGACACAGTGTATACAGCGACACAACTTGATGTGGATGCACAATCACAACAACAATCACAAAATCACGCTGGATGGTTGTGGAGTTTAAAGTCATGGATTTACGTGATCCATGCTCATCCTGTGTACAAAATAACGTGTTTGATCAGCGCTGATCCCCCTGTATGCTTCAAATGGACATCTCCATGAGATAATAACAATAGCCTTTGTCAAACTCTCACAATGTACCCAGAAAATATATTTTACCTTTTCAATCAATGGTTCTCAGTGCCATGTGAATAGACATATGGCACTGCAGCAGAAAGTCTTTTACAGAAGCATTGCTGCCCTCCCATACACAAAAGTCCCGAGAATGAAGGAAGATTGAGTTTTTTGTACCATTTCTCACCCTTTTTAATTGATACAACCAATTGTGATGGATTTTTATGCAAAAGTGAATCGCAGTGACATATCCGAAAATTCACAAAATTTACGTCATAAGAATACTTATAAATGGCTAAGTAAGAATTTTTAAAAATGGGAATTGCCCCAATACTGTGCCATAGACCGGGCCAATCACTACTTTCTGAAATAAATATTTAAATTGGAAATGAGAATCAAATGGCCAATAACACAAGAGCCTATTTGTCATATTGCATATACATATGGAATTTTAGTTGGGCATGAAAGAACTTTCTCAAGATCAACAGGTAATGAACAAGGTCAGAGAAGAAAGAAAAGCAGCACACAAGTTATAAAGTGGCATTGGCGTAGAATCAGCACATGTCAAAATAGCAACATGTCTAGCAGAGCTGCCCCCTGCGTTCAGTAGCATCACTGCGTGTGGGAAGAAACGGTTTCTCAGTCTAGGGCTCTGTAGTGCCTTCCTGGGGGAAGGGGGGAGAAGAAGTGGTGCGCAGAGTGGGAGGAGTCCGGTTCCACACCATCTCCTGGAAAAAGTCCTGATTGGAGGGTAGGGGGGGCGCCAATGATTTTCCGATCGCGGTGGTTGCATCAGCGTTTTTCAGGAGCTTCACTGTATTCCCTGAGTAGCACCCCTTGCGTTGGTGATCATCGGGGAAGATGTGCTGTTAACAAGTCTGATGCGCTGGCTCCGACAAGTTATAAAAAATATTCTATTTCAAGTCTACCTCTACTGTCGCCGCATCATTGAATCAGTGGCGCATTTCTTGCTAACGAGTAGTACGCCATTTTAATAGAGCAAACTTTCCTTTGACATGCAAACTTCCCATTGACAGGATTAACATGAAAAGGGGATAAGAGAACCAGGAAAACAGACCTGCAGAAATTTTAGTGAAGGGAGCAACTGGAGCCACAGGCACAAGAGTATATATATGCCGGATGCGGGTGCCTAACCATTTGTGCCAAAGCACCGTGATTGTTTTGACACTGTGAATTTCCTCAGCAAACTTGGCAGCTGTGAAGCATTCTGAGGACAGTCCATTATGCGTTCACCCATCCACACGAGGCGTGGTTGTGTCACAGAAGCTAAACCATCCATGCTGCATGCGCATCTTGATGACAATTACGACTCGCTCCTGGTTTTGGAGCCAGAATCGGTACACCATGCAAACACAAAAAAAGTATGTCAGATAACATGCAGATCTGACTGGCGGTCTTACATGTTGAATTTTGTTCCCGCCCGGACGCCGGGCCTCCGGCAGCTTCTGGCATTGACTTACATGGGGAAATGGGGAATGGGCGTGACTTCGTGTCGGGTGGGCGCAGATCCCGTTTGATTGATAGCGATTTGAGCGAATCACAGTGTCCGAAGTCTGCAGCAGCCCAGCAGTCCACACACACACCAGAGACGGACCCGTCGCTGTGTCACTCGCCACTCGGTGTGATAATTCTGCCGGTCGCGCGGTTGTTGCGCAAACTCATGTTTTGATCACATATCGTTTGCCTCACGGGAGTCAAGGCTCAATCCTCACGTTATAGTTTGTCATTCCATCGTGTTATTCCTCGCAAGTTGGTCGCCTTGAATCGCTTGGTGGTCGCATTCCTTTTCCTTCCTTGTCAGAAATTCCTTCTCGGACTTTCATTCATTCGCTCTTTCTCGTCTTTCCCATTC
>OMKY01248171.1:5188-20677 GCA_900302395.1 Bregmaceros cantori | reverse complement strand
TATATATATATATATACACACACACACATACACAATACACACACACCCGTGTGTCACAAGCTATGTGTGTGTGTGTGTGTGTGTGTGTGTGTGTTTGTGTGTGTGTGTGTGTGTGTCTCTCTCTCTATGTATCTATCTGTCTCTCTCTCTATCTCCATCCATCCATCTATCTCCATGTATCTCTTATGGTTCCTAACCACTCAAACAGTAGCCAGTGTGTAAGAGTGTAACAGTTGTGTAATTGCTGTGTTCTTGAGAAAGCGCCTAATGCTGTGCTGATGTCATTATTGACGTCAGTTAGATGCTCTCACCGCTAGCAACAACACTAGCAACAATAATAGCAACAGCACTAGCCCTTAGGCACTTTTAGGACTCGTTGAGTCGTCATGCAAAACGACACAAACTTATGTATTTTGCTGGGGCAACGACACCGATCTACAAGAACTATTAACATTAGCTAATTCAGCTTGTCAACATAAATGTGACAGAGGATAGTGGGAGTGCAAGAGAGAGTGAGAGAGAGAGAGAGAGATCCTTCATGTGTGGGGCAATTAGACTCTACAACTATAAGTAAACAGTCGGTGCCGACTGCTCAAGTGTTAACCTGAAACACGATAGAAGCATCAATAAACCCCAGAAATATTGTAGAAGCATGCTTTCTGTAGGACTAACACGAAGGATCTGCCACGGCAGCGTATGTGGCAGGCACACGCAAAAACATTACATCCCCTACGCTTTGCTTGTCAGGGATATAATGACACATGGTGGCCTTCTTCTTTCACTCACTAGCTTTCCTATTTGTCCCTGATTCACCTCACCACTCTGACCAACACTATATTGTTTCATGTTGCCGCCTCAAATCTGTCAGACAACATAAAACAATGATCAGATAAACTATAACGATAAGATGATAGCCTTGGCTGGGTTATCATCAACCTGGGCGTGGCACACAAAGAGATGAAAGACAATCATGATAGAAAATTCTAGATAAAAAGTTCTAAATGAACTGGATTGTGTTTTTTTATGTTACACGCTGAAGTGTTTGGATCTCGTTTGCAGCTAATATTTGGTAATCCTTCAATGCAGATTGCGTGAAAATGAAACTGAAAGTTTTAAAATGAAACCGTGACAAATGCCAAAAATATGAATTCAATCTTTGTATGTGTTTGTATGTTTGTGTCTGTATGTATGTGTGTGTGTTTGCATGTTTCTTTGTGTGTGGTGTGTGTGTGTGCGTGTGTGTGTATGTCTGTGTGGGTATGTGTTTGTGTGTTTATTTACATGTCTATGTTTGTGTGTGTTTGTTTGTTTGTCTGTGTTTGTGAGTGTCTGTTTGTATGTGTTTGTCTGTGTATGTGTTTGGGATACCAGAAGTTGTTGAGTCACCGCGGCATTACAGGTTAACCCTAAAGGGACATGGCATGATTTTGTGGCGCTCATTGCCACGACTCGGCTCGTGCCAATGCACAAACTACGCGTATGCTGGCGGAAGGTGTCCGTCAGCCCCTTCAATTACAGTTTTGCAAATCAAATCACAATTGAGTGTACGCAACTGCACAGGTTTTAAGCCATAGTTATACAGAGTGCAGCCTCTTGAAGTGACAGGTGCATCACGCTGGTGGATGAGGGCTGGATATGCGCTTGTCATCTGCGAACACACATGCGTGTTTGTGGGTGTCTGTGTGTGGGAGTGAGAGTAGGGGGAGAAATTAAATGAATGGTGAAAATTGTAACACGTGTGCAAGACGCAATGGACATTTGGACACATAACTTTTCCACTTTTGTCCACCGCGCAGAAGTTGTACTGCTCTGGTAGTACAGCCGCATGCAATTTTCCAAAACGCGGTAGCATATTTAAAGCAATTTTGGCTGAGTAAGGAGTGAGCTAGCAAATACAAGAGAATTTAAAAATGGCATGAGTAGGAAATCAAATAAACACGCTTCGCTCACTCGCTCTCGGCTAAATACCGCTCAAATACCGCTGAGTGAATAATAATAATAATCCCGCACTCCGCCAGTCATCAATGTCCCATTGTCTCTTTATATTCCGTGTTCATGTGCAAGCCGGCTTGAAGCCGCCGCGACAGCATCCGAGCTGCGAAACGTCTGCGTAAGGTGCGCAAGTCGGTCGTAAATTACACTCAGCATGCCCGCTCGTATTAATTCGGATACGGGTCATCACACCTTCGTTCACTCGACGTTAACTGTGGGTGAAATCGTTGTAAACTGTGCGGGCACCTCCCGGGTCGTGCCGCAAAATGACACGCACTCGCATGAGACAATAATGTGGATTGCATGCCACAAAATTGTGCAAGTTTCAGGGCCCCTTAACCCTAACCCCAACCCTGAACCTAACCCCTACGCTAATCACTTCGCAGAACCCCAGACCCTGACTTTTGTGACAAAACGACCTTCTCCCTGTGTTTATGTGTGTGTGTGTGTGTGTGTGTGTATGTGTATGTGTATGTGTATGTGCGATTTGAGTGTATGCCTTTAGGTGTGCTTCTGTGTGTCTATGTCCATTGTGTCTGTTTGTTTGTTTGAATGTTGTTTGTGTCTGCGTATAATGATGTGTGTCTGTGTATATGCTTTTCTGTGTTTTTGCTTGTGAATGTGTGTGTGTTTGCATGTGTTATTTGCGTGTATGTATGTCTTTTTACGTTTTTTTTGTGGGTCTGTGTCTATGTGTTTGTCTGTGTGATGCTACATACTTTCCAGATACGCTACACACATGACTACACACGTGTGCTCCATACGCACACGCTGCAGGCTTCATTCCTTTGTAGGCCTCTCACTGCCCCTGATCCCAGGGGTCACTACAGCTGTCAATGTTCCCCTACACCCACATCAGAATTTTAATTATAATTCTTTAGTTCCCCAGCTTTAGCTTTAATTAATAACGCACAGATTTACGCTGTCATGCAGGTAGTGCAAGAAGCGCTACACGCTTGATACCTGGGGAAGGTAGGGAGAGGAGGCGGGCGTGTGTGTTGAGGAGCTGTGTTATTTGTACTTGTCTATTTGTGTGGCCCTATTTTTCTATTTATGCATCTATTTATCTGAGCATGCCATTTCCTTGTGTAATCATTTACAGTGCACCCCAGATGCCGACCACACCTTGCGCCCCATCAAAAGCTACTTTATTTAGTCACACATACATACATGTACAGTGAAATTCTTCCTCTGCATTTAACCCAACCCTGGGAAGCACGGCAACTGGGCCCCAACTCCATGTTCTGAGCCAATGCCTTGGCCATGGGTACTGATATGAGCATGTTAACTAGAACGTGTTTTTAGTGGTGGGGGAAACTAGAGTGCCTAGAGGAAACCCATAGAGACATGGGGAGAACATGTACTGAACTCCACACAGAAGATACGTGGGCGGGCTGGGATTCGAACCCAGTACCTTCTTGTTGTGAGGCTGCAGTACTAACCCTTGGTCCCGTTCTCCCACCCTTCAACCCTCTCCTCGTCATATATTGAACAATAACTGAGGGCAAATATTTGGAGGTGTATGAGTGGGAGTTAACTCACCCTCCTCATGAGCCAACAAGAGGAACATGTACTTCTACTCACCCCACCCTCCCTTCTCTCTCTTGACCTGGGCCATGTATGTTTGCGTATGGGCCTAGACACGTTCCCAGTCCACCACATAGACAGGAGACCATGCTTCCAAGACACCCACCGTAGATTTAGTATCTCACTCCCACCCCCATGCTACTTTGTTGGTAGCGTTTCCTTCAACAAACGATACAGGCCTGTGCTGTTTTAGCTAAAAGTTGATTAATTCTTTATGTAAGTTTATGTACTGTCCGTTTATGTACTGTGCTCTTTCGAACATATTTAATCTTTAGATGAATTTCCAGAATTTTGTAAAAATGTTGTCTGTGTCGGATCATTGTAAACTCACATGTTGGAATATGTGGCTTTAAAGGACAAACAAACTAAATTAAAAGTTGTAAAAATATACATACATCAATACACACTTTATATGCACCATTGTATTGTGTGTAGATAGCTGGCATACAACACACTCAAGATGAATAATGGACATTAATGGAACATGTCATCAAGCCAAGTGGGAAGATGTTTATTCATTCACGACACTGTCTATTAGATACTGTACTTGTTGTGAAAGTATGCAGACATTTTCAGCATTTCAAACATCATTTGCCGTATAATGGGAGCAATAATAACAAACAATGGACTGCTAATGAAGATTTGTTTACAGGAATCTTGGCGTTGGCTTTTGCCTGCAATCAAACAATCAAAGTAATATAAGATTCATCATTGTGCAATCCTAGAAGTTGTGTTGTTTATTTTGAAAGGATTTTAATTTCAGAAAGTACATTTTCATTGTATATCCTGGCATGAAACTTGGTTCATGACGATATTCAATCTGCAAACCATCTCAAGTGCACATGTTGTTTTCCGCCAGCTAATGGACAATAATGGTACTGCAGCGTATCTTCATTCGGTGGATGTTTTTGTTTGCCGATCAGGAAACCAGGGAATGAGTGTACGATATTTGATCTTTCACTCATCGTCCACCGCCACGGCTTCTTGCTCGGCCTCAGCGCTCTTCTCCGGAGCCGCCTCTGCAGGCTCAGCGGCCGCCACCGGTTCCGCCTCCTGCGGCTTCTGCTCTGTTTCCCTCGGGCTCTCTGTCTTCACCACCACCGTTTCAACCTATCATAGGTCAAATGGTCGTATTCAGATTTGGATAGTGATTGAACCGACAGTAATAGCCAATCGACTGGCATTATATACACGGCTGTAGGCAGTGATTAGGAAGCAGCAGTGCGTTAACTCTATCCCGTGCTCCTTTGCGTGATACCCCACGTGATTGTAATTATTTCGTACTATAGACAGGTTTACCTGCGAAACACTGGGCACTTCCGGTGCTGTATGTCAACTCTGTGTTCCCACTGAGTAAACATGTTGAAAAATAACCCAAAACATGTCGAAATAAGTAGCACCGGAGTGACGTTCCGAGTACAAATTTAACCGGAAATACCCGCCGAACTCGTTGATATACGCTGTGCGTGTAGTTATCCTAGTGGTCATTTTACACCCATTACATCAGCACATGTTCATATGTATTTGACCGTTCAATAGCCGAGTTGTTTTTGCTAATAATACCATATGTTTTTAATCACTGCAAAATATATGGAAGATGTACCACATGCACGGTTGGTTTGTAACCAGTAAGATTACAAATAAACAGTAACTGAAGTTTCTTACAATTACATTTAGAAATGTGTAATAAATGTGTACTGTGATGAGGCCATCACAGTAACCTGTAAATGTGCAGTTGGCAGAACCTGTTTGATTCTCTGTAAAGCCTAAAACTTAGTTGTAGATATACAACCGTGACCCCGGAGAATGAATAGTTTGATTATTGTCATGGGTTGTTGTTTTTTTTTTTTATTATTTATTTTAATTTCATTTCATTTAGCTAACCTTGGTGACTGTGGCGCTGCCGATCTTGTCACTGGCCAGTAGCGCACTCTCGTGGCCGCTCGTGGTACTGCTGAAAACCTTCCCTCCTCCGAAGGAAGCGCTGGTGTAGGACGGTGTGCGGCAGCTCTCCAGACCGTAGGCGTTGTAGTTCATACCTGTCAAACAAAAGTTATATTTCAGAGACATTTTATTCTTACAATGTTGTCTTTTCAAACAAAGGGGGCGGGTTAAATGCATATTGTATGGACTATTTATTTTCTTTGTCACGTGGCCGGGAGACGGCGGAGTTAAGGAGGCGCAGGTGACCTAAGTGGTAGGTCGAGTGTCGTAAACTCGTAACCTTTTTCCATCCATGCGAATCACTCCGCCCTAATTACTCAGAGGTATTATGGACTTAATTTCCAAATACAATGCTAGGAGGTTCCGGGAAACTCTTCAGTTACTGGCTTCTTAATAAAAACATTAAATGGTGATTTAACTCAGAGACAGGCAGACAGCTGCCACCCACTAGGTGGCGTTGGCAGACCTATAATTCAAGATCAAGAGTGCGAGAAACAAAAGTTGAGAACCCCTGGCCAAAAATTCAAAAACCTTTCTTTGTAAGTGAATTGTCATAAGGTTGCACTCTATTTTCGTATATAACGGATCATTTGTTCTTCATGTGTTGAAATGGTGCTAAGTGTCACGTGTTTGTTGTAACCCTAGACTGGCCTCTGAACAACATTAAACTGTGAAACATACTCGTCTGCTTGGACACGGTCGTCTTGATGCCTGTGGACAGCCTGGGACAGAGAGAAGAGAAGAGAGACACAGGGAACATGTCATTTAAAACACAAAAACAACAACATTAGTGGACATGGCTTCAGACGGATAATATTTTCCACATTGTTGGTCACAAGTTGTGATGTGCATGAAAAAAAAATAATGATTAAAAATAACATGTTAATGGAATCTTCACACCTCGAGATTGAACATGCAATAAAAAGCTCAAAGAGAAGACAGAACTCCATAAGGACAAATTAAGTATTACTTGTTGTTTGGTTAATGGTGTAGTGACACTTATAAAGACAAAGTCACCTCTCCTCCTCTCCTTCCAGAAGCTTCCTGTAGGTGGCAATCTCAATGTCCAGGGCCAGCTTTACATTCATCAGTTCCTGGTACTCCCGGACCTGACCAGCATAACATGAGGTGTAAATGAAACACAGAACTGTGGGGTTTGATGAATTGATGGTAGGAAATGACATTAAAACTTGCACAAAGCAGAAAATGTCTCGGCGATTGAAACTTTCCATTGCATCGCTTGTATTTATGTATCTTTTCTGTGACCTGCAATAAATATTGCAGTTGCAGGAAGACTGCGGACATGTTTCATCACAACACATGTTGAGCACTGTCCAGTCCATGTGCTTCCAGCTGTGAATTAAAGTGAAGGGAGTCTAAATCATACTGCATACACAATGTCTGTTCCAAACATTTGGCATATTTGGGCCTGACCTCCCAAATAATATCTCATTTGAACAACAGAAGTATCAAAATTACTGCTTCAGAATCAGAATGAAGTTCAAGCCTCTCACCTGACGAGCCATGTCTTGCTTGGCTCTCTGCAGAGCCTGCTCCAGGTCTCGGACTCGCCCCCGGGCGTCTTTCACGGCCAGCTCTCCGCGCTCCTCTGCCTCAGCGATCTGACCTTCTAGAGCAGTCCGCTGTGGACCGACAGGCAGACAAAGACCATACATGTTCAGGGCAAGTTGTGTATAAGATTGGGCAACATGTGTCCTTTTCCACTGTGTATTTCTTTCAAATTGACGCCCATTCGAGCTGTGCATCAATTGATCTATAAACACTCAATTTGAATTGACACGGCACTCTCCCAAGCGTTGTTGACGCTCAACTTAACATTTTCCTTTTGTGTTTGATGCCCGCGTCAATTGCCATTGGCTTTGACACCGACGGCCATGTCAATTGACACTGGACAACAATTCTTCTGTAGTTTGACTCTGTGCCTCTTCCCATCCACTTACTTGGCATTTTCAGGATTTCTGACGCCGGTACAAGTGTCAACCAGTTTGGTGGAAACACACTGTTGTCGATCAATAGTGTTTAATGAACAACTCAAAGTGAATTCAGCGTGGCCAAAATCTACAATACTTACGTACTGCCATTTGGCACAGTTACTTGTAAAAAGGTAATTCGACTACTGATTATTGACTGCTTTAGTTACATTTGGTTACTTTTAATTATATTTCAGCAGCTGCGAAGTGCCAACCAATCTTAAAAAGACAACTCGTTTTTAGTTCAGTGGGATTCGAACTTCATTTCACACAAATAATTTACCAGAAATTCAATACAATCTTTTTGTTTTCAATACAAAAACAATGAATAGGTTTTTTTTTTTCTCAAATCTGCCCCTGGTCTGAAATGAAGGCAAATAATTGGTACCTGTGCCTTCACCATGTCGATCTCCGACTGGATTCTCATGATCCGCCGGTTAAGGTCAGCGATCTCAGCCTTGGTGGACTTGATGTCATCGCCGTGCTGACCGACCGACTGCTGCATCTCCGCATACTGCTCGCATCAACAACATCACCACAGGGGACACATTGCTTACAACAAAGTCGTCCCATTATTGTATCCAAATGTACTATTACCAAAATGCATTGCTATATCATTTCAGTGTCACACAAGTCCTAAATTTAAAAAAAGAAACATAGGCTCAAGACTGAAAATAGAAACCTTAGGGGAAAAAAAAGGTTTGTCTGTGTCAGACCTTGTTCTGGTACCAGGCCTCTGCTTCTGCTCTACTGCGGTTAGCAATCTCCTCGTACTGCGCCCGAACTTCTGCCACAATGGCATCCATGTCCAGATTACGACTGTTGTCCATTTCCACGATCACTGAAGTGTCCTTAACTTGGTTCTGCAGTTCACGGAGCTCCTGCAATCCAGAAAACATCGCTTTTATTACGCTCAGTTGTCAAATTACACCCTCTAAGTATGTTGAAGTCTAACATCTCTGCATCTCCGATTCTTCTCAGAATCAGATGAGGAGACTCACTGTTTAAGAAGTTAGGCCTGGTCTTCATTATTGTTTACCATTTCATAGAGCTGTCGGAGGAAGTCGATTTCATCTGTCAGGCTGTCCAGTTTGGCTTCCAGCTCCACTTTGACCATGTAAGCTGCATCTGTGTCCTGCAAGGGGCAACGCTGTCAGAACATGCCTACAACACATGCTAACAGGCTAACATGCTAAAAGGCTAACATGATGATGGGCGTACATGCTAAAATGCAAATTGCTAATGGGCTAACATGCTAAAAGGCTAAAATGCTAACATGCTACCGGCTAACATGCTAAAAGGCTAAAATGCTAACGGGCTAACATACTAATGGGCTAACATACTAAAAGGCTAAAGGCCGATTCATACCCTACGTGTGGCCAATTACGTATGTAATCCGCCCGTACGTACCTCGTGTTGCCGCGTTCATACCTCCGAGCGTCTTTTACGTTACCATGTGCAACAACAGCTGTCAATTTACGTACGTAATCGACGGAGAGAACGTTTGAAGCGCTCCATCCGTACCCTTATCTGTAATTTACGTTAGGTATGACTGGGCCTTAAAATGCTAACATGCTACCAGCTAACATGCTAAAAGGCTATCATGCTAACAATAACAGCTGTCGGAGTGGATGAAACACACCTTCTTGACCAACACAAAGGTGTTCTCACACTCGTTGCGTCTTGTGATCTCATCCTCGTACCTGAAACACAGAGAGAGGATGAGAGAGAAAGGGTAGAAGAGAGAGACAGCTTTTAGTTGTTTATAGGCAGTATACACAGGTTTATTGTATTGCCATTTACCCGCCCATACTACAGCTTGTCAAATTTAATCAGTAGACACCTGTTCTTCCAGTCCTCCACCAGGCTCTTCATGTTCATCAGCTCTGAGTCCATCCTCATCTTCTCGTTGGCCAGACCGTCCAGCTGCCGGCGCAGGCTGGAGATGTAGGCCTCGAATATTGCGTCCATGCTAGAAGGACTGGTGGTCTGTTCCTGAAGAAGTTTCCACTTGGTCTCCAACATCTTGTTCTGCTGCTCAAGGAACCGCACCTGACACAGAATAATAATATGTTACTGATAGCTCCACGCGTGCACACTAATACAATGTAATAACTAACCGCATTACATGTTGCTGCCATTCCAACTTTTCACCTTCCCCCTGGCAGGCGCTACAGAGCACTGCCTTATAAGACCATTTTTTAAAAAATCGGTGTCTTTCCTGTGGTGATGTTGGTGAACTCTACATACAGAGTGCAACTTTGTACACTCACACAGTATGTTATTTTTGCGGATATTGCCGTATACTTGCTGTTGTTGGGCTGTAGTCTAAACGTCCCAACAAACCCTGACCTGGTACCTACTAAGTAAGAATTGTGTCACTTCATTTTTTTGTTACTATTGTGTTACTGTGTTCATCTGAGTGTCCATTGTGTCCTCTTTGCCATTTTACAAATACCTGACACCCAGCTACATAATTTTCTTTTTACCCAATTATATGCGTTGTGTGATTCTAATGAAGCAACTCATTTGTTCGTTTCACACTCGCTGCACTCCTCTTCCGGAAACTCGGACCCCGTCCACCTACTCGCCATAGTATCCCGGCTAGCTCAGGTCATACCGTAACCTCCAGCTAGGTGGCCCTATCAAGTACCTACTCACAAGGTTCCGTATGCGTGATCCGGGTCATGGCACCAATGTAACGAGGGCGAAATGTATATACACACAGTGATCGCTTTGACGGTACGTAGAAGCAACCAACTGTTTATATAAACCGTCCTAGCGCACAGACTTTAGGTCATGGTGTTTTCCAGTTCTTAACTCCTACTGTTCCTGCTGCATGCTGAGAACTCCACCTGCATTCTTTCCCAATAATATTCATACCGTGTTTCTAATGCAGCAACCCCCTTGTTCGTTTCACACTCACTACATGTGCAGCATTTCTATCATCTGCACTGACAGTATGTCATAATATCAGCGAACATGGCGGTTCATTCCTCAATTGATCACAGTCTGACACCTGTTGTGCTGATAGTACACCACTTTCACTTTTCCCTCCTAGGAGATATTGCAGTGCTGCCAGATCAGGGTTATTCTCAAATTATTTGTATTTCTGTGAGATTTTGGGCAAATATGATTGTCTAATGTCTTTATATCCATCACAGTGCAATAGGAAGTATAGCTCTGTCTCCATCTTTCCTTGGGGAAAGTGTGCATTTTCTGTCATCTTTGGGCGAATGTCAGTCTGTGCCTACCTCTTCTTATTGCTAGTCTGTGGTCACTTAATCTATATCTTGTTCTTTCTTTTAACCCAGCACTGGTGTTTACACAGGTAACAGTGTGTGTGGGCGTTCAGTGTGTTTCGAATGAAGGAGTGGTTACACACTTGGTTGAGCAAGCATCATGCGTTTCCTTCACTTGGTTGATTCTGAGTTGGGCTTCAGTGCTATTGGAGAGCTCTTAGTAGACACCTTGTCTGGGAGCGTAACAAAGAGCTGGTATTCAAACCACCAAACTTTCAATCTTCATTCATCAATGGAATGGGCGCTCTACAATGTGAGCTACAGCCACCCCTAATTGTTACACGTCCACAGATATCAGTTAAAAATCTCAGGCTGCTGAGGATCTCGAAGGCCCTCATGAAGGCCGACCACTTCACTTTTTCACGTTGATGTCATGCACATAAAAGGTGGGGCCAAACTATGACGGCGCCTGGGTTACGCGTCTGTGTTGGCAGCCACACTGTATCTAACATAATAAAAGAATCACTGGCCTTTGCACAAAGCTCAGCTTGTTTTGGGAGCACTGAGGGACGTATGATATAAGAGCCAAAATTAACTCTCTCGGTGACAGGCTTTCTAACATTAAACTTGGGTTGTCGACTACATACTTGCACACAAGATTAACTGTTTCGGGTACAACAATAATTGACGTTGAAGGGATGACTCAGAAAAAAATGTCCATTTGCGGAAAAAGAGGAATTCTATTCAAAACAATTAATCTAACAATTGTCATATTCCTGATTTTGAGTCCAAAAGAGACATTTTTTCAGAAAATATACCAGACTGAAATTTTTTGGAACCGTACCACCCTTTACTAAAAAATGTTCATTCTCTACAAATTATATCTGAGCACAACAGTTTATAACATAAAGAAGAGGATCTGTACTATCTAGGAAAACATTTTCTAAATTCTTAAAAATGTCTTGACGTCTTTGGCCGTAAGTATGCGTTTTTCTGTAGGACGTCTGTGCCGTGCTGAAACATTGTATACATCTGCTGCACCCCAGTCAAACGGAGGAATGGAAGAAGTGGAATCCTAAAATCTGCGGCCACGCCTACGTGCGCATCTATGATGCACTCAAAATCTGGTCCTCTTACTGTTGGACACTATGCCTTTTGAACCCCCAACACCTAACCTTTGACCTTTACCACTAAACTTAATCTAAAAGCCCTAAACGCTCACCTTAACTTAGCCATTTGCCTTCCCATAACATTTTAGAAAGGACACAAGGGCTCAGTGGCCGGGTTTTGGCTGGTGGTCGTATAACAGCAAGTGGGCGTGGTCACAAAATGATGATTCCAGATTGACATGAAACCTGCCACTGTAACTTTTAACACAATTCATAATGAATTAATGATTCATAAATTATGCCATTTGTTGCAGTCTCTCAAATGAGAAGCATCACAGCACAGATACAGGCCTTTGTAGTGGTATTTCGAATTAGTTAAGTACTTGGGGCTTATTCCTCTTGGTTGGTAACTGAATCGTGTTTTCAAATCTTGCAAGACGTCTCTATCACGGCATTCACGGGCAAAAATCCTCAAAGAGCTCCACCCTACTTCCGGCCAACTATAGTATGCGATTGGCTCACATATTCGTCAGTCAAGCTACACTGGGGCCTATGTTATACGAAAGGTAACCTGTCATGACATTAACCTTGTAGTGCACGGCGACCACTTCTGACACCAATGTGCAGCAATGTGTGGTATTGTATCAGCAAGATGCTCAGATCAGCCCATTGTGTGACTGTCTACCATGTTGCATTTATATGCTGCCAGTGGTACTGCAATATTGCTCATGGTTCCTTCTAAGTTGTCTACTGTCCCAAGTCTTTCAAAGACCTATTACCTATTATCCCAAAATGTACCATACATGGCAGTGACGATTTTTGAACATTCGCCTATTGTTATATTGCACAGGCTAAGCTGGAACTAACCTTGTCAATGAACGTGGCGAAGCGGTTGTTCAGGGTCTTGATCTGTTCCTTCTCGTGTGTGCGGATAGTTTGGATGCTTGGGTCAATCTCCAGATTCAGTGGCGCCAGCAGACTTTTGTTGACGGTCACGGCAGTGATCGGTGCACCCGCTCGTGCTGCGACGCCTGCGCCCATGCCTCCGCCCACTCCCATGTACCCGTACTCAACCCCACCGGACCCTCCGCGCTGGCCTCCAGCCACAAAGCCACCGACCACGAATCCGCCGGCGCCCCCAGCGACACCCCCGGCACTGGCGCCTAAGCCGCCGTAGGAGCTACGAACGGCGTAAGTCTGCCGGCCACTGGGGACCGGACTGTACCCAGAGGAGAAGGAGCGGCTGCTGAAACCGCCGCCACTACCCCCATAGTGGCATGACGCCGGACTCAGGCCACCCCCGGAGGTGGATGATCGGGTCGAGGAGTAGGTGGTGGTCTTCAAAGCTCGGACAGACATGGTTGTTGCGTTGCAAAGTTTCTGCAAGGCGGCAAAAAACCAGAGCGGGGGGTCTGGCTTTGTGAGCGAAAGGCGAGTCAGGCAGACAGACCGTCTCCCGGTGCCATCCTTGCTATTTATCGAGACGGACCACTGCGTGGGACGGCCCCTCACCGAGCAGCGGGAGGAGGAGGGGGGGAATCAGGAGAAGCTGAAGGAGGAAAAAAAGCGTCACGTTACACATTTACAACACCGCTGGATCTAACACAATGCTCACTTGTACAGAGCTTGCCGCTTTTCTCTCTCTCTCTCGCTCTCTCAATTCAATTGGAAACTGGTTTTATTGTGTCAGCCGCTGCCATATTTGCAGTGGCCTGGATTGATTGGGGCACGTTTACCGCCCCCCACACACACACTCACACACACACACACACACACACCTCCCCAGCGCCTCCCCCGCTTGGCGTGACCTGTTGCTGTCATGACGCACGTGTTTCCACGCTCCGTGAGGCCCTCGCATGGAACACCTAGCGAGGGGTGGGAGATGGTGAGAGGGGGGGGCGTTGCCGCACCATGCGTGTGTGTTTAGACTTTACACTTATGCACTAATTCTATGCACCTATACGTGCATGCATTCCACGCCTCCGGGCGCTATGCTGTGCATGCTTCATACTTAGCCCCAGTTAGCGAGTAACGAGGATGGCGATGATGTTTACGGCGTGTTTAGCATCACGGTGAGCTCTCGCGGGCTCAAGGAGAGCCCTCATGGCACAGTAAATTCAGTGTGTGGTGTTTTTAGCGTTGGAGTGTTACTGGCCGGTGTGTGACTCTGCAGTTTGGACGTCATGGAGCAGGCTGGGATTTAACAGCAGCAGCAAGGAAATGTTATTCATGTTAAAACAACTCAATATTTCACTAATAAAGTAGTCTACGAGACATCACACAAACCAACAGAGATGGCAAGTACTCAGATGTATTATTTAAGTGATAAGTGAAAATTACGTAACATAACTCTGCCTTGAGGGATTAAAAGGTAAAAGAAGTAGAGTCAGACAACCTAAGCGATGTTGCGACAACCTCTATGAAAGGTCCTTGACCTCCCTGCCCTAAACAGAACAGCACCAGATCAGAACCTCCAGAGAAGGGTGACCCATGTTGGTGCTGTGGAAGGAAAATCCTTCCATATACAATTTGGAGTGCTGGCTTGTGAATTTGCGTGTCTGACGACACCCCATGCTGGGAGAAGTCTGGACGCATAGCCAGCTTTGATCAATTGTCATGTGCTAATCAGGCCTCATCAATTCGGCCACTCTACACAGATCCGACCTCCTGTAGGGCAGGAAGGGACACCTGGCAGGATTAACATTTCGCCAGGAGTCGACACCGTCTGGCTGAAGACCACACCTTCCTCCCACATTGTGTATATAATCAGACTTTGCCAGTCACTCTGGGCCATTTGTTTCACCTGCAGAAGCTTTGGCCCAGAAAGGTAAACCTAGTTTACCTAGTTACCACAGAAAGGTAAACCTAGTTTACCTTTCTGTGATATCGTTTATTATTTTGTTGTTACTGGAAATAAACCGTTAAGCCATTGGATTAAATTATTCATTGTCTGGACGTTTTACTTCCAACGAACTCGATATGTGATACTCTTACTTAAATGTGTTCTTATATGGATTTTTATGTTGCCTCGCTCGGTGTCTATTTGTTAAATAATTTGATGCATCCTGACTGATAAGTTAAAACACATTCTAAGAGTTTTTTCCCTCCACAGTGCACACAACCCTTAAGTGCAGACAACTCATTGGGTCCTCGTGCATGTTTTTTTTTTCATTTAATATTGGCTGTAATCATGCGTATGATGCGTTTTTCAATAAAATTTCATATCGCAAAGATGATTTTTTTTTTTTCATTTCCCACATTGTGTGGAAAATTTTGCATATTTTGCTACAATGACTTGTGTCCCATTAGGGGTTCAGAAACATGATAGTTGCTAACCAATTTTCTTTAATTCGCTTGATAGTAAGCATTTGGTGCAGCTACATTGATGCAGACATCAAGTAAGTTATTAGAAGGTGCTGGAACACGTCCACAAGGAAGTGATAAGGCGGCGGCGTCACCATGCCAACTGGACGGCAACTCATGAAGAAGACAAGAAACCGGCTGTCGAAACTTTGTAGGGTGTCTACAAACCTCTATTATTTAAAAAAAAAATATATATATATACATATATATATATATATTACACACATATATATATATATATATATATACATATTATAAACT
>OMKY01248170.1:3607-15636 GCA_900302395.1 Bregmaceros cantori | reverse complement strand
AAGTGTATAGCACTTACTTGTGCTATACACAAGGGTCAGATCATCACAGCTCTATGATAGAGAGACTCTCTCTCTCTCTCTCTCTCTCTCTCTCTCTATTATTTTCAGTAAAACGCAACCGATCAGTCAACAAAACGTTTCAGTAATGATTACTTGCAGCCCTACATTATACAGTAAGCGATTTGCAGTGATCCAGGAGCACAGTGCCCTGTAGAGACTACAATGCTCATAGAATTCCTGGGCTCCCCGGTTATCTCCTCATTACAGCAACCTGGCTAGTGAAATACCACCCGAGCATCAAAAGAAAAACCTTTGCACAAGCTCCTCTTTCTTATTGAAATAACACAATGATTTGATTTAAAACACACAGCGGCAGACCTTTAAAAGAATGTCTGATGGTGCATATGTTCAGTAGCAGCCCCCGCCACGTCGGTGCTTTAATTTGCGATTTTCCAGATTGATCCAACATCACGTCCGGGGTGACAACACGACATTTAAAATGGACGCCCCGGAGAGATAGAGAGATGTCCATTCTCCCTTTGCAGGGATTTTTCTTCTCCATATTTTAATGGCAGCCTTTAATTATAGGGAAATGGCTCATTGGCTAGCTCTACCCCCTAGTCTGCCTCGTGCTGTGTGGCCCTAGCTTGCTAGCTTTACATGAAACGCCCAGCAGGGAAAGAGCAGGGACAGCTCAAGTCAACTACAGCATCACTTTACATTTCAGAGGTTCAGGATAAAAACAGTCACCGCTTGCGTTGAGTAGGAGGAGGATATGTCTGTGTGTCTGTGTGCGTGCGCGCACACCTTCTTATCCGACACCCGTTTCAACTCTACCAGAACCCGCTGCCAGCTTGTTGCATGGTCAATAATAATGAGAAAAAGGGTCTGCAGCGTTCCCGGTGCAGTAGGAACAATTAAAGCCAGTTCATGCATTGTGTGCTTCAAGAAAGCTTGGTAAGAAGGGGTGTGTGTATGTGCGTGTGTAGGTGTGATATGTTTTCCGCTCGACCATGGTTTGCCAAGAGATACAAAACAAACAGGAAATATTTTTTGAACTGGAAAAGTGTGGTGACTATGGAGCTCAGAAGCAAGATACTACTAGACAAGTTTTTAATCATTATCCAACTGGCCCTCCCCACACCACACAAGATATTACACGCATCTTGTTCACATAATACAAGGCTTTCTACACTACGCCACTCCATAACGTCTATGCTGCCAACCACAGGGCATAAAGTACAGTACAACTGTGTTATTTTGCACAGCTCACTGTGTTATTTTGTGTTAAAGTGAGTACCAAGCATAGACTGTATATTAAAATTGGACACCACATTCGTTCTGATGTCCATGCCTACTTCCTGGTTGGTTTTCGCCTCAGGTAGACAGAGCTAGTCTCAGAAAACTGAACCCTATGGGAATTCCAATACAAATATTCCAATTTTAGCAGCCTGTTTGTCTATTTAGCAGCCTATTTTAACATATTTAAACAAATTGTCGTAATTGATGTTTTAATTTACATTGTCGAGATAATTATCGGTTAATTGTGTGAGAGAGGTCATAATTTCACAAACATGGCAGATTTGGCGTTTTTATTTTTTATTTATTTCGCGGGTCCCTGGACCGCCCCGACATACGGGTACTTTCTCAACATGGCAGAGCGGCAGAGCCCCTAACCCCCATGCGGGAAGAACGATCCAAGTTTGTTCATTGCAATGGGATGACGTCACACACACGCTGCATCTACTTTATATACAGTCTATGGTACCGAGACTACTGCTATATCAAACAAAATGCAAAGGAAACAATGACAACACACTCAGAGTGTAGGGGATGTAATAGTTTTGCATGTTTGGCATGGTAAAGTGGGTAGGGTCCTAAGGGTTAAAATCCCAGTCCGCCCAAGTTCTTTCTGTGTGGAGTTTACATGCTCTCCCTGTGTCTGTGTGGGTTTCCTCTAGGCACTTTGGTTCCCCCACCACTAAAAAACTTGTTCTAGTTATGGACAGGTGTTGAAAATTGAGAGCTAATCCACTCAAAGCAAGGCTTCTGGTTTGCTCAATGTAACTTGTAATGTCCATATCAAATAATTAACCAAAACAAAACAAAATTGTGAAGTTGAATACAGTGTCCTGTAGAACCATGTGGGGTGGCCTAGGCTAGAGCATGACACTTTCACACATTCATTCATTCATTCAGCTTTCATACCCGAGATAGGGAGGCTGGCCACCGGGCTGTCATCCTCACTGGTCTCTCGATGGCTCGTCAGATCTGTCACGTCTGGTGGGGCAAAGTTATCGAGGCAGTTTTACATTTTCAAACAGTCAATGATAAGAGGCCAACTAATCAGATCAGGTCCACTGATTACCACAGTGGTAATGTGCTTAAAGTAATGTTTCAATTTGCTATCCGTGGATCACTAGCTTGGCACATCCATCGATCATTTTATTTGTGCTAAAAGTGTTATTGTTATATTAGTATCACATCACAGTGTTATAAAGCAGTGCACACCTCGTGGAAATAAGTGAGATAATGTATTAAGGGCTTGAGAATGCCCCCCAAAATGTAATTGCCGTGTTTTTGGGCCGAAAAGATGAAAAAGACATAATCCAGTTCATTATTATGCATCAAATTGATTTCTTTATACAAACAAAGAAGTTGTTTGTGAGGTTTGTCTGACATCACCAGATACATACACATAGTACAATTGTTGTGCATGCAATGAATGAATGAACAAACAAACATTTTATTTTAGGACAGACAGTACAGAGCCATTAAACATTTATATATCTCAATACAGACAAACACAGTGATAATTTGAAAGTGGAACCAGGTTTATAGCAATTATAGAAATTAAATACAAATTTACTATAGAAAGTAAATACAAATAGCTAAGTGCATGCATCTGGGCATCACAGCAGGATCGCAGTCTAAACAAACTACAATTGAACAATAATGTGTGACGATATGAACAAATTAATGTAGGTTTTAGTCAAAATGTAATACATTTTAACAGATTAATGTGCAGTAGTCGTTTTAATCCAGTACTATTGCAAATGACTTCAGAGCTAATAATGGGAGAAACACACTGTCAACACACCTTGTTCTCCAGCGGAGTGCACTGGAGTGCTGGGAGACGGTGATGCAGAGTGACCTTCTAACAACCCTGAGTGTTCCCGTGCGGGAGCTCTTCTATCCAACTCCCTGGGCTGGGAGAGCAGCTTCCTTAGCATATCTGTAGCCTGCACACAAATGCACATCCTTTCAGTGTGTGAAAACAAAAATGGAACTACTACAAGCATGCAGTCGTTGCTGAATGCTAAAGGGATATTCCCCAAACATTATGAAGGCACCAATGAAATCCAGATATAGTATCTAGCCGTGCTTTCTGTAGGACTCAACAGTTTCTTTCAAGGAATCCAAATTGTGACATCACATGGGCAGGCACAAAGGCACATCACAGGCACAAAGTAGTTATTTTAAAATGTAACGCTGGTATCGCCAACGATATCAACGTTATCAGCCAAAGATTAATCCATACGATCTTATTTATACCTGCTGGTGGTAGGTGGCATGCCGAGGCAGGAGACATCCAGCAAACAGCTCTATCGAACGCTCGACACTCAGAATATGTAGATCCTTAAGAAGAAGAGCATGTTGAAACCACCGATCCCACAGCACTGAGCTGTCTGGAGCGAGCTGTGCTCTAGGGGGTGCAAAACAGACTTCATGAGCCAGGTAGGAATGTGCAAAAAAAAGGGTTTAAGAACTTATTATTTTGTTATACAAATTTTTCAATACTTAAAATTGTCAAATCATATTTGCCGTTTTCTAGGATAGTTGCAGCATATCAATGTTATAGTAAAAATGTATGTGCTATAAAATGACACTATTCACTCACAATATAGCCCAAAATGAAATCACATTACATTATTTTCCATATGATTTGTTAATTACGCAACCATTAATCTATTTCATACAGGATAGTTTTAGGCTACATTATGATTTGAACACCAACATAACACCAACATTTGTTTTATATATTTTTGTTTTATACATTATTTGATTTTACCATTCCAACCCTGCATATAGTGGATGGAGAGTTATTATTCAATGATCCATTTGTTGACAACTCATTCAGTCACGGATGAATCAATGAATCACTTGCAGCGTTTGATTCATACCTGATATCTGCTGACTGAGTACTGGCGCTAGGGTTCTTCACCAGTTCCCAGGGCAGCAGACAGCCCTGGGCGGTGCCCCAAGCCTGCTTCTGGAGCTCACCAAGTGCCACGGAACACAGGGAGTCCATGTCTTCATCAATCAGTCCTGCAGGAACCTGACTGTTGAATCGCCTGCGTGGTAGACAGAATGGGATTAGACAGGCTACGCTGAAAGACAATCACACCATTTGTTGAACAAAAAAGTTATGACTGGCTCTGTGGCGCAGTCAGTTAGACCGGTGCATCCAGACCCAAACAGTTTTGTGCCTGTGGCTTAGTTGCAGTGCAGCGAGATCGCAGGCCCTCTCATCCCCTTTTCACACGAACGCTGTCAATCAAATAAGAAGTGAAAAGTATGAAAAAAGATTTTAAATCATAGACTAGGAGTTTAGAGTAGCACAGCTAATGATTACATCCATGATGAATATATTGCCAGATTATTCTTGGATTAAACTATTTGAAATTCATAGTTTGGAACCATTGGTTTATTACTTGAAATTATATCTATCCATTCCTGTGGGGAATTTAATCTTCACTGGGTGTATTTAACAAGAAGACAACAACAATGTTCATTACGGCTATCGATAATGACGGTAGAAAAAGACAAAGGGACAGAGCAGTGGGGGAAAGTGGTAGAAGCAGCGGGACAGGTCAGTGGGGCCTACTGTTTAATGTGGCAATGTCTTCATGCCTTCATGCCCTTTTCTAAGAGCTCATAGCATGGTTTGGAAATGTGATTGATTTTAATGGATAATTAACACTGTAGTGTCATTACCTGGTTTGCGGTCTGAATTTTCTGTGTCTCTTGTTGCATTTCCAAACCTGCCCTCGTCATTACCAGCGACCCTGTCCAGACCTCAACTGCATCAGGTGCCATACGTGCCCTTTTCTAGTCCACAGCCAATGGGAACGTTGCGTCTGCCCCTTCTCATCCTGAACAGCACCTTTTCATACACCCCTCTCCTCTGGTATGCGCTTCAGAGTTCTATGCACCACGGACTGCTAGGAACAGCTTCTTTCCAAATGGCTGACAGGAACACTAGCCACTTCACAGGTCATACCATAGTGTGAATGGTAGTTCATAGGCCCAAAACTCTGGTCACTGAGTGATTGTAAGTTCATCTTGATACTCATCATTTGTCTACCTGGTTCTCTAATGAGTGAAATGATGTGTTGAAGGTAGAATTGCCATTACTGCCGATGCCTCCTTTGCCAATAATACTGCCTGCTTTGTTTTCTTGTTGTGTTATACTGTTACAAGGTCACAAGTCAAATTCCAGGTCTGTGTGTATCCACGACCTGGCAAATAAAGTGATTATGATTCTCCTATACTAATGCCTTCATAGCTTGATGCAATTGTTTTGGCCATGGAAAGTCAACATTGAACTACAGAAGAGTTATTACTCTGTTTCTACCTTCTGTTACTATATTGCACTTTTGGTGTAAAATTCCCCCACTGCAGGTGCATCTCATGAACCAGCGAGTGGAGAAGTCCCTCGTTGTTCTTATAGCAAGGTGACCAGCTCCAGTAGTTGGAACTAAACTAAGTGTTTATAACCAGCCTTTGCAGGTGTATGTTTGAGTGCAAGTGAAGTGTATCGATAATTATATTTCGGCACCTCCTCCTGATCTATCCTACTCTTCTTACCTTTCATTTGTTTGAAGGGCTCCCATTGTAAAGAGTGCAGAAGGACATGGTATAAGGAGAGTGGAAGTCATTAAAGTACTAGCCATTGCTTCTGTGCACAGCGGAATAGTAGTCATTTTTCTGTGAATAATTTGACAGCAAATTAAGTCGGGGTGGGATCTTGGTATCGCCTTCTTGCTTTTGCTGCTCTTGTTTTACTATTGTTCAGTTGCTCTTTCTTCTCTTTCAGTTTCTGTTGTGTCTTTATGGAGACCCAGTCCTTGTGTTTCGTTTTCATCTTGCACAGTATTTCTTCACAGGTGTCCTTCCACAGCTTCTTTGAGTGCTGCCATTCTTCTGCGTCTGTGTCTGTGTCTGGATCTTCAATATGCTTCTGCAGTTGCTGGTCTCCTTTGCTGAAGCGGAGCTGAAATCTGCTCTTTATATCTTTATTCCTGACAAGGCCGACATTGTCTCGTTTGCTTCCCCCGCCCCATCTTGCTCTTCCACTGTTGGTTGTGGAGTGGTTCTTCAGACATTAGCGGTGATGGTCTGAAGCAACATTTGCTCCACTCTTACTCTTGGTCTTGCCAGTGTTGGCAATATGCTGATAAGGTAACATTGTGGCTCATGACTGTGGCATTCTCCCATTTGTTTTTCCTATGTTCCCCATCTAAAGCAGAGGGCAGGAAGGTGGCCATCATCAAATGAAAATTCATACTGAACTAGGCCTATGCAGTTGTCCTGTCTTCTAAACGTATATCCCCGAAAGCTAAAATAATGTGGGGCAAAAGCCAATCCACCCAATCAGAAGTTATGGACCAAACAAAAATTCGGCCATCTTGAATTCAGCCATCTTGAAAGTGTTGGCCTCCAAAATCTAATCAGTTCATGAATCTTGTTCAGTTCAGAATGCGTGTTTTTCCTTGATCGTAGCCTCTGGTGTGTAGCATTACCAATCTTAGCATTGATTAGCCCCACATGTGGCGAAGATAGAGAAGCTTAGATAGAATCTAAGGTATGCCAACACAGACTTGGCTAACATCAGGGAAGAACATTTCAGTATGATTTGTTGGTGCCGTTATGCTTCATGTCTTTGGTATGACTGGGTCAGGATTAGAATCCTGTCCTCCCAGTCCAGTGGTAGAGACCGTTATATTCAATGTTGGTTAATGCTACAAACAAAAATAGAAAATATTTCTTTATAATATTTTTGGCAGAAAACATCCAGATAATCTGTAGAACTGTGTCAGAAGGTCAGTCCTGCTATTGCTGCCATAAGAATACACACAGCATTTCAAAATAATACATTTCAAGGATTTTAACAGCCTATAAATCAAGAGAGCATTGTTTAAAGGCCTTTGGAATACATTGATGTGTGTGTGTGTGTGTCTTTATGGCATTGCCTTTAAACTAGATAAGATAACATACAAAATGAATGACAGGACTTACATTCTTTGTTGTGTCACATTAATCAGCTAAATGCAAATGTATTGAAAGACCATTGTGACGAGGAAACAAACATGAAAAGATAAATCAAGTTAGCTGCAGCCTACACCTTAGCGCAAATACACTGACTGTTTGTGTAAACGCGCTAGACCTTGGCTCTCCCCACCACCGGGGGTAATGTGGAGTGTTGGTACTTCATTTAAAGGGAGAGCCCTCCATGGCCAACCAGCCTAATGCATATTTCTCAGCAATGCCGATGATCACTAACGACGGACCCAGGGACGAACGCACATTGTCGTAACACAAGCAACACACATGGACCCACGGACACTGGCACAGTGGAAAAATAAATGACACATTTCCGCTGTGATGTGGTGAACGATAAAGGATACGATGACATTTGAGGGATTGGAGGGGGAAAGAGGAGAGGGGGATGAGATAAAGAAATTAAGGAAGAGAAATTACCTAATAATTGCACATCGTTTGATGTCATCGATCAAAGCCCCGGAGTAGACGGGCACAGTGTGGTGCGGTGCACATTGAAGTCGACCTTCAATGCTCTCCAGTAGACGAAAGAGTCCTGCGCGGGTCAACCTGTGGAAGAATGCCAAAAAGAGAATCCATATTTGAAACTAGAAGCGCTCGGAGAGCGCTAACCTGCGCCAAGGACATAGCGTTGCACGGTAGGCTAAAAAGATCCCCCATGAAAGTGGCCTATTCAAAGCTTTACACGAAATATAGTAGAGCTGCAACTGATTAATCAATTGATCGATGATAATTGATTATTGAATTAATCACAAACTAGAAGCACTCAGAGATTGCAAACCTCTGCCATAGTGGTCCAAAAAAAAAAGTACTTTTAGTGAGAGCAGTATGTGTGGAAACCCATTATCAATGCAAGTGCTCGAGTAGTGCAATTGCGATTGACGCCACCGGCTGACAAGCCAACTACATTTCTCAGTGGCCACTGCGACTCGGACGTCTGGTCACGTGACCATGGTAAGCGCCCAACGATTTATCGGTAAATTGGTGATTAAGTATGATTATGTTATTTATAGGCTAAAGAAATGCACCGAAATTTAATCATTTCGTCCATGTGTCATTTCCAACAGCTGTACAACATTTCAAACCAACCGACGTAACCTGCTTCAGGGCGCAGGTAAGTAATTAAATAGTCGATTAATCAGTGGTGATTCATCCCCTTCATCGATTCATTGTTTCCTTAATTCATCCCCTTCATCGATTCATTGTTTCCTTATTTAGTCTATCCTCTGCTCAAATGTGTTGAATATATGTCGTTCCCAATGCCAGTCCCAGCGTCATTGCACCACAGCAACACAAATATGACGAGTAAGCTTGGGCAAGAGCTGCAAGTTTCACTTGTTTACGTTTTCAATTAAAATATTAATGTAGTGTGCTGGCTCTGTGGCGCGGTCGGGAAGACACCCACACCCAACACATGTATGGTGTCTTAGTCACAGGCACGGACATCGTCACTAGCTCTGCTCTCCACGCCGACATTTCTGTAATGTCTTCCCCCGATCTTTCTCGTCTCACTTTCCAACTAATCCTGTAAATAATGGAAAATGGTGCCGATGGCGGGGGAAAAAAAAAAACGTAATAATTAATATTACTAAAAATATTAATGTAATATGTTCAAGAGTCTAGATTCACTTTAATTTGCCATATTGCATATAGAAGACAGCAATACACACAAATAGAATTTTAGTTGTTGACCTTTTGACCCACACTAGCCTGGCGAGCCAGAATCAACGCATCGTCCATGCATTGCACATCACTGACATTTGCATTGGGTCTGGTAAAACCAGGGTCAGAAAACGTAAAAAAAATGTGTCAATCAAATCGTGTTATCCAGTCACGGGGCAGTAGGTGGGACAAGTGGTGTGGAGGCGTGACAACCAAACTCCGCCCACGTCTCACGTAGCCCTACAAACCCCCACGTCCACGCTGATTGGCTGATTGAATCCGTACCGGCGGCTTGCCTGATTTTCAAAGACCAATGCAAACGTCTACCGATGTGCAATACATGGACGATGCGTTGGTTCAGGCTCACCAGACTAGACCCACATCATCCTTGTGTGCTGTCACCATGTCAGTAAAACTTGATATAGAGATGGTGGCTAGAGTAAGAGAGAGCACATCGCAATCCCATTGGACAAGACTTTTGCAATGCTTCCACCGGGATTTTTTTTTCTATTGTTGCAATAAGATGAGCCTTTTTTTTCTTTGTCAATTTTCTGCATTCTTTTTTTGCAAGAATTATGTCAAGTTCTGTCCACATTACAGTCTTGTGAGGTATGATGCGACAGCAAATGGCTTCTCCCGTACCTCAGAGAGTATCAAGTCTCTCTTGACAACACACACACACACACACCACAGCCAGTTAGCTGCAAGATATAAACATAATTCAAAATTCTAAGGAACACTGCCATTGTAGTAGTCTACTTCCCTCATTATTTGTTTGCTCTATACACTAGAGATGTCCCAATACCGATCCTTTGATTTTAAAGATCGGCAGATCCATGTACTTGATACCGAGTCCCGATACCCAATATCGAGTCTTGATGCTGCAAAAATTGTATAGTACCCAAACTTTTACAAACTACCATGTTAAAAAAAAGTTAAGACTATTTTAGTTTATTCTGGTTTGAGATCAAGAAATCCATTTGGTATTTATTGAAAATGACAATTGTGTCAAATAGTTTGGATGCTACCAATTTTTGCAGTATTGGGACTCGGTATCGAATATCGGCTGATCCTGATCAGCCAAAATGTCACGGTACCAGTACCTTAAAAAAACTGCAATTGGCAACTGATCACCGATCTGAGCATCAGATTGGGACACCAATACTATACACAATAAATGGATCAAGAAAATGCCTTTAACAAAGACAATGGTGAAATAAATACATTCAATGACATTTTCATATCATGTGATATGGATTTTTAGCCATATCGCCGAGCTCTACTTTCATTCAATCACTAATAATTGTCTAGAACTGCCTGGCAGGTATTCATATAGAATTTGATCTGAATCTTGGAATATATTCAGATCCCAGTATCCAAATTCTCACAAGAAGAAACACACGTGACCCTGAAGAGAACCCCCACACAGGAAATCTTTATTCCAAATCAGGTTTGAACCGGAGACCTTCTGGCCGCGACACGAATGTGCAAGCCACCTTTGCCAATGCACCAGCCAATCAAACTCCATGCCTCCACAAAAGGCTTTACACAGGCCCGGCACGCAGGAACAGGCAGCACAAAGCGCTTTACATATTTACGTACATTACTATATAAAGAGTAATGTGTTGGTAGAGAAAACCAGCCATGGCTATTATTATGTGCCTTATAGAAACACGGCGGATAGTTCAGCCACGCTATTCTGAGCAGACCGAAGAATATAATGGGATAATGTAATGAATTGCCTGAGTGCGGCTCTTTCATTTTTTCTTTTCCTTTACTGTTTTCAAGCTGAATGGAAATAGCGATATAAATTCTAACAAGAGCAAGAGAGAGAAAGCGAGGGAGCGGCGAGAGAAAAGAAAATTCAAAGTAAGCCTTGAACACTGGGTAGATGCTTTCGGTGCTTTACATCAAAGCATTGTGGGGTGCGCTGTCCCCATAGTCTGAAGCCCTTGGTGTTAACAATGACCACCGCCGCCGCGGATGCCTCTCTGCCCCCTCGGCTCCCGCTGGTCAACGTTGCCACATTGACACCCCCCCACCCTCCAGCCCCTCACCACATGGGCCTAAAAAACAGTTGATCCTGGGGGTCACATAATACGAGAGTGGAGAGACCACACAGGCGCACAGGGCCCCGGTGGCGCAAACGAGCGTCTTTATTCATGCAAAGAAAGATGAAATAGATTTGCCACATCATTATGGGAACACGGACCTGCGTGCATCACAACAGGTATCGCCCTCCACCCTCGCACAGTGTGTAGGCTGTCACTTAGACACACTGCACTGCAATACCCCTAGCAATGAATTTATACTTTTATTCTACACTTTGACATACCGTCAAAGTACTCCCTTTTTTTAATAAATTCTTAAATGGATTTTATTTATTTATTGGACTTATATCCAATCTTATTTTAAACCTCATTTTTAACTAATTCAACGGAACTCTTAACCTGGGATACGTTTGTGTCCTGGCATATTTTATGTCCTGTATATGTCGATGAATTGAGATTCTTATGCATGTGCCCTTTGTTTTGTGTTTACTAGGGGTGTAAATAATATTGATTTTGTATTGATTTGTTTCAAATTTGAAACATTGTCTAGCCTTTTGGGTAAAAAAAGAAATGAAAAATTAATCAAATCGTATCGAAATTGTATCGAATCGTATGGGATTGTGAATTCTTGAGTAGCGAAAAAAATTAAAGTCACTGCAGCATTACCAGACTCGTTTGACAATATATGAGAGACAGAAATTCTCTCCAATGCCTTTGACAATATATGAGAGACAGAAATTCTCTCCGATGCCTTACATCATTTATAATAGCATTTTTACGATATTGCCTAGCAGTTCAAAATGTATGCATGATATTAACAAGCGATTCATCTTCACTGTGTGCCTCCACGCTCACAGATTTGAACCAGGAACTCGTTTGCTCGATGGTGACTGGTGAGTGGTTTAACAAAGCAAACATTTTTAGTTAACAAGACAATACGCCAAACAGCTTTTAATAGACGTCATAAAATGT
>OMKY01248161.1:0-13078 GCA_900302395.1 Bregmaceros cantori | reverse complement strand
AGTCAACATCTACTACTCTATACGGTACCCCCTCCCTCACAAACGTAGCACACCCACCCCTGCCTCCTTCTAACCTATCCTTCCTAACTGACACATACCCATTAATAATAAAATCCCACCTAGGTTTCAACCACGTCTCCTGAACACAAATTACGTCTAACCTCTCCTCCCTATCATACACAAACTGCTTAAAATCCTGCCCATTAGCTAACAAACTCCTCCCATTCCACTGTAAAATTAACGTTTCCCTACTCCCACCTCAGCCTCAACTCCCATCTCCCTATACACCTCCTCCCACTTCAACTCCCTTTCCCCTAAATGACACCCTGCCGCCTTCACCACCAACCTCACCCTCTCCTCCAACTTCACCTTATCCCCCTTCAGCACAGCATTCACCACCCCTGCCACAAACACCACCATCTTCCTCCTTTCCTCCCTTACCTTCTCTTCCACCTCCTCCATCCCTCGTTTTACTACCTCCTCCAACCCACGCCTTATCTCACCCCTTATCTCCTCCAGCGCCTGTTATCTTCACCATCTCTCTCCTCAACACCCTCGCCACCATGCCATCGCCATCTCCTTCCCTCTCTTCAATGCCTGCGCATACGTGACCCCCTCCCTCTTCCTAATGTCCTGCACCACTACCTCCAACTTGTACCTCTCACACCCCCTAAATGCTGTGCTGTGTTCCCCTCCACAATGGTAGCATTTTTCCTTCCCCTCACACTCCTTGAAGTCGTGGCCCACCTCCCGACATCTCTTCTCCCTCCTACACTGCCTAGCCATATGCCCAAATCCCTGACACTGATAACATCTAACTGGGTTTTCCCTAAACTCCCTAACCTCTAACGGCACCTTGCCCACCCAAATCTCCACTGGCAACCTCTCTCCTTCCACCTCTATATAACTGTTAGCCTCCGTGCTAACACCACCTTCTCTCCATCCGTTCCTTCCGCCCTCTCAACTTCCCCCTCACTCACCTCCAATGGTACCCTCGCTATACCCCTAGTCCTACCCCTGTCACGCTCTCCCACCACCCCTGAACTAACCACCTTGACCCCTGCAACCTCCTTCCTACCGAACACAATCCTCACCTTTTCCTGACTCTCACACCCAATCAACAAATTCCCATCATTCAGTAGTTTCACAAACTCCACATTCCCCACCGCCTTTTCCATTTCCCTTGTCAACACCAAGAACTTCATTCTCTTGAACCTTTGTTTTTGCTTTAAACCCTAATTATTGAATAAAACCAAGCCTCTTAATTATTAGAACCCAGAAAACTAATTTTAACTGCTAAAAACCAAGAATGAAAAAATAGGTGTTTAGTAACTCATTTTAACAAATATTTATTATACATATATCAACAAATCAGTGTATACTAACTAATTTGTAAATATTACAAAATCCTAATCCGCTTTTTAACATCTAACCTGATCAACTACCTTCTACCTAAAAAGGCCAGTTAGATCTCTATTCCACAACCCAACCACTCGAAAGACCCTACAACAAAAAACACAGTGTAGGATTAAACACACATTTTATTATATGACCAGTATAGTCAAAAAACTGTTCAGACTTAGTACCAGGTATTCTGAGACAAAGCCGTACCAAGCAAACTCACTATACACACCTCACCCCAGGTTCTGAGAATGAGGAATATCCTACAAGCTATACATCCAACCCCAGGTACCCTGAGAATTGGTGTTTACAACCAACCAAGCTATGCCCCATCTCGGGTACTCTGAGAATGAGGTGTATCCTACAGACTAAGCATCCAACCCCAGGTACTCTGAATATGGGACGTATCCTACACACTAAGCAACCCACCCTCATAAAAGGGTGTTCACTACGGGAAAGAAAACAACCCCCCTCCCAGATACTCTGAGAATAGGGTGTTCCCTACACCCGTCCCACCCAAAAAAAAAAACAACCTCGTCCCACTTACAAAGTTAACAAAAAAAGGAAAACCAAACTAAAAACTCTGGCCCCCGCTCCAGCCGCCAGCAAATCGGCTCCTCAGGGCCTGCCCCGTCTCCTGTGGACGGAAACAGAGCAAAAAATTAGCTCTTGTGTTGAGTCGACATCACCTGAAACAGAAAATAACACAGAGCCTGGATACGACGATGCCACAGTGTTTCCCTGAATAGGGGCTGAGCCAGTCCTGGACTCTGGATGCAACGACATTGCAGACTTGACCGGTTGACCGAAGAGTTGTAGACAGATGAAGCGTTGGACTCACAGAGGCCCCTCTGGATGGGACGATGCCACACTGTTTCCCTGAATAGGGGCTGAGTCGATCCAATCTCGCTCTCCGACGTCTGAGGGCTTGGTGGACGGTGTCAAGACTGCGATCCTCCATGAAAGTCGTTGGCCTTTGACTTGTCCACAGAACTTCATTTTAAGTCCCTATGATTCCTTGTTCCAGTGTCTCTTTGAACTTGACGCTTCTTTCCCTTTAGCACCTATCCTACCCTTCGTAACAATGCCCCACATTGAGCTCCCTATAGACCCTCTACTCCCCCACTCGCATGCCGACTGGGGCGGCTGCGCGCACCTGCACAAGTATGTGCGCAATCACGCACGCGCATCTGAGCATTCGTGGACACGAAATTTGACACTTGCATCAAATGTGCACTGTTGATACACACCTCAATTTAAAAGTAGCTAGGTGGTTGAAATGATCTGTATCGAGGATATAAAAGAAATAGTCAATTCCTCGTTACAGAGATCTCGCAAATCCCGCCGCGCACACACACACACACACACATCAACACACACAGCGAGGCAGCCCACGTTGATAAGCACACGTTATGGCAGGCGGATAGTGCCACAACACGTCACGCATGTTACGAGCAGCCATGCACAACAAACGCTATACGCCCGCCTGACGCGTCCATAGTCTATATCTATCTCCGTAATCTATAAAGTTATTGCCAAGTATTAAAGTATTATGTAATTATATAAATGATTATTATACAGCTATTATTATTAAAGTAATAATAATCATTATTATTATTATATACATCAGTCTGCTTGTCAGTCTACATTTTTTCTTTTCTTTCTTTTTATTCATTTGTCTACTTTGGTATGAGAAGAAAGGTTACCTTGCAAACAGTTACGGCGCCTTCGCTTTGCCCTCTGAAAACACGGGCCGCGTCTGTCAAATCCAGAACGTGAAGTACAAGTCAAAATTGGATCCATGCATTGGTAGTCACATCCGAAATGCGTATTAACGTTCTATTTACTGGAATTAATGCAATCTTTTGAGAATGTTTCTGTGGATAATTGCGGACGTGTGATTATCTTTAACGGGGCCTTGAGTGCAGGCATTGTCTGTGCGATGACAATTCGGAAGAGTCCCGAAATATACACTTCTGGCCCGAATACTGTCATTTGAACTTGTCTGTAATCTAGATTACAGCTACAATTGGTGTAACGTGATCACACACATGAAATTACCTTTACAACAGCTTTGTCACCGCTTCTTGCGCTGTCCCTGAACCTTTAATGTTCGCTCCGTGTTGCCCGAGAGGAATGCGGCCGGGCTAGTTTTTCATGCGCAAAGCACCCGACACACTTGCACAGATACAGCCTGCAACATTGCCAACCTATATGTCGTTATTCCGAGTAGCGGATTTCCCGCGGCATTTGAGAGAGTGCGCCAAAAAAGGAAAATACATAGTCTTAAAATATGCAATACAACCCGAATAACATTTTTTTTTTAAAATAATTTTAATAAAATAAACATGTTTTTTTCTAAACGAGTAATTTTGCAAATGTAATGAGCATTAGAAGTAAAAGAAAAAGCTAAGTGTCGTCTTCCCGTCCGCTCTCTGGTTTGAAACGGAAAGTAATTTAAATACCGCACCGCTACGTGGCGCTTGTGGCCACCTTGCGTTACAGTATTTTGAATTTTTGACTCCTGTTAATGTAACCGTGCGACTTGTTTTTGGTAAAAACGCTTGTTGTTATAATAAAATTATTTCACCTTTTACCTTTTAGCTGCTAAATGTTAACATTAAACATGGCATAACTAATCTTCCTATTTCCAACAGAGTCAGTAACTTGATGCAAGAAGTGGTGTCCATGCTGCGAAATCCAAGTGCTTCACAGGATTCCAGCAGGCCCTGCACACAAGACCCGCCCCCCTCCCAAATCCCTCCTACTAGAGTACCCTCAATTCCCCTTTCACCACCCCTCCGATACTGCCCTTTCCTCCACCTCAACCTTCAGACCTCCCAGCACCCAAGACCCACCCCTTCCCTCCACCTCAACCTTCAGACCTCCCAGCACCCAAGACCCATCCTTTTCCCATAACCCCACCACCCGAGATCCGCCGTTTCGACCCTCAGTCGCCAATCCCTCCAGTAATTTATCTAGACTCTTTGCCCCATATCAGAGACGGCGGACGGCACGTCCTCAAGTGCCATCATGGCGCCATCCTTTCTTTTGTTTGTCGGATCCCAACACGATGAATCTTTTAGCATTTTTCGAACATGGGTCTGGGAAGGAAAGTTAGACATTTCACTCAATTGGAATGCTCATCCAACGAATTCACACAGGCCCTTGTAAATGCATTCCCTGCATTGCAGACGGGTGGGGGCTACAAACAAATGCGGTGCGCGAAAGGGCGGACATTAGTGGACATCCGAATGCCTGCAATGGGCTATACCCCTCAGTATTTGAAAAACGAGAGCCCATTAAATCGAGCAGTGGCATACATTGTGCCACTGCAGAACAGCATTGGCGAGCGGCTACCAGACACGGTACGTTATGTCACCAACTACACAATACTATATAGAGGAAGGCCATGCTTCCTTATTGGGTGTAAAATAACTATGACATTAACCACAGATTGACATTTTCTTACATTAATGTTATTGGAGACATGTATCATTGAGCAACACCTGTGTATGTTAGCCAAATGTGCAGCCAATTTTACTGATTTTTACATTTGCTGGGGAATGAACAGGATATGGAGAGAAGTTAGAAATTCATAGTGATAAAGAATAATACATATAACAATACATATATAACATGATAAAGAATACATACATAGTGGATGTATATTAGGCTATATCTATGTGACCCTACCCTAGCCTGACGTGCAAAACCAAACGACTCGTCCATGCATTGCTGGAATGTGCGTAGTAATGCGTGCAATGCATGAAAGATTCATTGGGTCTGCCCTGCCAGGCTAACCCCCTGCATGATTATTTACTTTTGTCAGTTTATTTTTTTCTTATTCTTCTTCACATTACAAATAATTTGATGACAACAGAATGGGTGCATAACGATTAATAAAAGTTCTAAATGATTATTTCTCCCTCCAGATACTGAAAGCTCACCATTGCATGTATCATCCCACCCATAAACATAATGTTTGACACCTATATGGTTGTAAAGGATGAACTACAATAACATAATTAGTTGAATTGATCTATTTCTAGGCTTATTTAGTTTATCTTGGACATTTGATGTTTAACAATACATTCTAACTTGTGATTTTCAATTAGGAAGGGAATGATGCTGATCCTGAAGAGGAATGTGGCAAATGCAAGGAAGTGGTGCCCACGTTCCTTCTTGAACAGCACATGCCGGCTTGCAGGTAAGATGCTACTTTTGTTCATTTTGTCATGATTACTTTTGGACATTTGATTGTAGTGTTGGTTGTGCATGTGTGTTATGCACTCCCAAAGTTTGGTTTTCCCAGCAGAAATTCTTGATAAAAGGATTATTAGTATACTTTTGGTAAATGTGTGTAATGCCTTCTCAAAGATTTAGAATGTTCAGAATTGTAAAGCTTTTTAATAATTTGCTGACATTTTTAGCAAGACCTCTACACAATATAATTCCCATGAGAAATTGACATTCAATCAATGACAACCATGTTCTCTTTTTATACACCCATTTGCTTTTCAAAGCATTTTAGTGCTTAATTCTTCCTCGATTTTACTAATTTTCTCATGAGAGATATATTTATTTTAAAAATGTTGTTCCATTATTCTTCATCAACAGAGAGCAGCCACAGGGTGGACCATCATCCATGAAGTAAGTCCTCAGTGCCTTCATGTGAACCTGTTTTTTTACATGCATTGAATTTAAAGACCAATGAGTTCAGTTCACCTGCCTATTTAGTTCAGCGTGAATATTTGTTGTGCTTTCAGCCGGCCCCGTTGAGGTTTATGCGGTCCCAAGGAATTTCAGCTCGGAAGAATTCATGGGATTTCTCCCTGGTGTCTTCCCACACCTCATGGGGAAGACACTTGAATTGTTCAGAATTGATGGGAGGACAAGGGCTCTTGTCCCGGTGACTGGCGATTGCTCAACCTACCAGCTAAAATATGGTGGAAAGTTGAGGAGGTCTGCATTATATATATGCAAAGGTAAGTACTACACCTAATGTTTGAAATTGTATTTTCACATCAGTTCCAAGTAAAAACTTGCAACTGAAATTTGTATTATTAGTATATGAAAGTCGAGACAGTAGCCCTTTCTTTGTGATTGTAATGTACATTATTGTGTTATCTGTGTATTGTGTTCCTGACTCTTCCTGCTGGCTTGTATTCTTATTGTCAGTTGCACATATCCACATTAATATATATGCATTGGTCCGCTATGTTATAAAATGCTAATAATGATTTAGTACCACAAAGTCTTATCATCTTAAGTCATTATTGACTCGTACAGCCATCAGTGACTAACCAACCTGTCACTAGCTCACACTTCTATTTGAATTCAGTCTTTCCATTATTTTTTAATTTTACAGAGTTGGGAAGAATCCAGCCCCGTCCCCGCCTCGCCAACATCAACTCCCACAAGCCCAGCCTCGCCCAGGTCACCAGGAGAAGGCCCAGCCTCGCCCAGGTCACCAGGAGAAGGCCCACCGTCACCCAGGTCAACAGGAGAAGGCCCACCGTCACCCAGGTCAACAGGAGAAGGCCCACCCTCACCCAGGTCACCAGGAGAAGGCCCACCGTCACCCAGGTCAACAGGAGAAGGCCCACCCTCACCCAGGTCAACAGGAGAAGGCCCACCGTCACCCAGGTCAACAGGAGAAGGCCCACCCTCACCCAGGTCACCAGGAGAAGGCCCACCCTCACCCAGGTCAACAGGAGAAGGCCCACCGTCACCCAGGTCAACAGGAGAAGGCCCAGCCTCGCCCAGGTCACCTAGACAAGGCTCAGATCTGGAGAGAGTCCAAAA
The DNA here is from genome assembly GCA_900302395.1 of Bregmaceros cantori. Classification (NCBI taxonomy): domain Eukaryota; kingdom Metazoa; phylum Chordata; class Actinopteri; order Gadiformes; family Bregmacerotidae; genus Bregmaceros; species Bregmaceros cantori. The sequence continues at coordinate 5,869 of OMKY01248161.1, read as the reverse complement.
TTCTCCCGCTGCTTCCCCCTCTCCTGCTGGATCTGCGGGTGGAGATCCCAGCAGGGGAGAGGCTGCAGCTGGTGGTGAGCCTTCGGCCTCACTCTCCCCTCGCCATCCCCAACCTCATCCGACAGCTTTTCCGGCTGTCAACATGACCACCAAATGCCTCTGAGGATCCAACAATTGTGTTGGAAACTCTGAGGGATTTGGTGGCCATGGATGATGTTGGGCCACCCGCCAACCGCATCAATGCAGTCAGAAAAGATGTTTTTGGAAGCGCATATCGAGCCTTTGGACGGCCAAATTTTGACCCCCATTCGAGGCTCGACGTCTGCTTCACGGATGTGGATGGGGTTGGCGAGGGGGCGGTGGACACCGGAGGCCCCACCAGGGAGTTTTTGACTCTCCTCCGAAAAGCACTTCTGATGGAGTCCAGATTTTTAGAGGGCCCACCAACCTCTCGAAGTCTCTGCTTGGACTCTATAGGTATATACTTGAGATCCTCAACCATTCATTCATTTTGAAATACTTGTTGATACAAGGTTATTATAACATAATTATGCATTTAGCAGAAAACCTTAATTTCCATAATTACAATAGTCAACATAATCTTTATTGGTAATTTACAAACTAAGTAACACTCTTTTGTTACATTAAACAAGTTCAATTATTTATAATAGCAGTTGTACATCCCGTTCCTTGAGGTTGCACAGCAGGGCGACCAGTTGAAATTAATTTAACGCATGCAAAACATTCATGCCATATTTCTCAATTTATTTACATTTTTCTAAGTTCACTTACTGAGCGGTGATACTCAGTTCTTTCAAACCAGGGATCAGCAAGCTTGATAACAAAAATAAATCGGGCCAAAACATAAATAAAGCCATGATAAGCACGATGTGATTTTACAAGGCACAGCCGAAAAACTACGCACCTGCCTGTCTGCACAGGTGCGCTCCTCATTAGCTCTCCTAAAGCACACTTAAAATGGTGTTACTAAATTCATTAAACATGAAAATAATATACAGTAATCATTGCATTGGTCCATTCAGCTGTCTTAACAATACACCACTGGCACCCAACACTTGATGCTTTTTCACCAGCATCGGCGCTTTGATTTTATTTCAATGGTATTTTATTATGACATAAAATGCAGAAATAACCTGTTGGAGAGAATGCTGGAGCCCTATCACTTTTGAACCGGATTGTACACTAGAGCATCATCCTGATATGAGCATTGTTTGTGCATTCAATTCAGAACATGCTTTTTAATCAGTAACCAATCATTTTCAATTAATAACCATGTGTTCAATGTAGTCGACCAATTATAATAACTTGGTTAACCACCTCAGTATGAAATGTTCATAATGTGATGTTCAGTGGTGTGTAATGTCATTTTAATTTGCCCTTTATTTGCAGCGTTGAGGAGACTGACCTATGTAACATTGGGGAAAATGCTAGCCGTCATGCTGGTACATGGCGTCCCCCCATACATTTTGTCAGCAAGGCTGATGTCTCAGCTGCTGGAGGAGGAGGAGGCCCCCCCAGCGGACATCAACGAGATTTTCGATCTGGAACTGAGGGAGGAGTTAATACATGTGAGTTTCAAATGTACCATAGAATATCTGTGCCAAAAATGTATCAGTTGTGCACATGTTTCTGTCCAAGTATGAGTGTGGAAAAAATGTTATCAAATGTATGTAGAGTATATGTTGCCATATATGGGTAATATTTGTGCAAATCGGTCCGTATTTATGTACATAATGAGGAAACAAAAACATGTATATGTTTCCACTGATTGATAAATCAGGCCCACTACTTTTGAAGTTTTAAAAATGACATGTGATGACATTCTGCATAAAGATTAGCAAAACTAAGGCTCCGTCCCAAACTCTAGACCTTGGCTATAATGGGATTTGCGCCCTTGGGTTTTTTTGTGGCTAGGGATTGGGACACCCCTTGTCTTGCCGCTGCGTCATCAACTCCCGCGCCAATGCTACTACGTCATTTGAATTGGCAATAGTCTGTGCGGTAAAAAAGTATTTTTGACACAAGTGGAACACGAGAAATTTATGATATTTGCTTTGTATACATCACAGGCTTTATTGATCTTTATTAAACATGGTGTACGTGTGTGATATGTTGATTGCAATGTTGAATTTACCACATTTGGCAATTTTAATACACAGTATTAATTGAATCCATATAATAGTCAACGTACCTATTAACCTATCAATGTACCTTTGATACCTATCTAATTGTTTCAGATATTTATTTATTATTACGATAAAAATCTGATTTGATCTTCTAAACATTGTATTATTAAATTAGAGCAGCTTCTCCACCAACCACATGATGCAAACAATATTGTCGCAATCAGTGTCAACCATAATTCTTGTCAAAAGCGACTCGATAGAGTTATCCAACAATGTTTTCGACCAGCAGCTGGATAGCCAAAAGGCCACTGCTATAAGCCGTGGATGCGCGGCTCTGGACTGGCAGTTGGATCGATAAACGGCCACTGCTGGGGAGCTCCGAGCTTCGCGCGCAGCACGCGCATTTGTCTCCAATCAGGAGAAATTTGTTGCGGAGCACAAGGTTTAACGCTAAAAACAAAAAAACAGATGGAAAACATGCAACTGGATAGAAGGCAGCAGACTGCTATAGTAAAAGCTGAAAGAAGTACAATATAAAAAATATTAATTGGCAGGGAAACATCCATCATTGCCTTGCCAGGGCACACAGAAAGGTGTCTCATCCCTCATTATCCCTTTTGTAAAACAAAGGTAGTAACAGACGGTTGCTAACTGCCTTTAGGCAGTTACACTACTGTGAATAAATAACACTTGTCTGTCTTGGGTCAAATATACACAATCACTGAATACTGCAATGCTGACATTAGCAATTCATAAAACCATTCTCATTTATTATAGATCCAACAAGCAGCTACAGTCATGGAGGCCAGGGCTGCCGTCACAGCCGCAACAGCCAGCCTCAGCCAACTTGGGGCCCTTGGAGTTGTCAACTCCTTGGAGGATCGGGACGAAATTGTCAACAGCGCCGCAACATACTACTTGGGTGGGAGGCTGGAGGCTCCCTTGCGGCAGTAAGGTTTATTCCATATTATACGTCTTGATTCAAACACACTAAGAATACAGTGACGTAGACTTTTTTTCCAACTCTGAAAAGGACCTCAAGAAGTTTACAGTCCACCATATCTCTAATCTGCATTTATGTCTGGTCGGATTAATGTGGCATGTAACTCACTTGCAATACCTTTTTACAATGGCTATAACTGTTCCACACTTACTAAAACTTAAAATATCTAATAGTATTCCAATAGTATTAGAAATCCAGCTTGTTGTTGATGCTGAAAAGGCAATGATGTATGGTATTACAAACTGTCCTTTAATTCATTATTTGAGAATGTCAGTTCAATTAAATTTGAATTATTTTACTCATTAACTTTGCAAATGTTACATGAAAACCAATATAACATTACCAGATAAATTCAGAGTAATATCAGGATTAACACATTAGCTGTGTCCAAAATTGCTCCCTATCCCATACTCCCTACCCTCCATAAGTCACTTATTAGTGAACTCAACAGCAACGGCCGAGATTTCGGAAACTAGAGTTGGTGATAACAAAATGGCGTGTGCCCCATATAGTGCACTATATGGGGGATAGGGAGCAATTTCGGACACAGCTATTGTTTACAGATTGTTCAAGAGAGCCTTCACTGATATGCTTGGCAGTTGAGTTTGCCTTATTAGGTGCCATTAAAACATGTGTGTTGATTTCAGGCTTCGGGAAGGACTGAAAAGCCTTGGTGTTCTGGACGCACTTAAACACCACCAGTGCATGCGCCAATTTTTCACTGGTGGGCCCCCCGCCAACCTCACTTCCCTGGCGCTAACCCAGCTGTTTCGGATCTCCCTTGCTGAGGAAGGCACAAACAGCAGAGCACGGCAGGAGTTTACAGTGGGCTATTGGAGGGATTTTCTTATAGACGCAGAAGGTATGATTTCACAAACTAACATTGATTAATGTTAACATTTTGCATCATTTTATTGTATTACACCTGACAGCCAGCGATGTGAGCGAGAGAAAATTTGAAATCAAGCTAGTGTCACCTAAACAAATTGTCGTCCATGTGTCTATTCCAAATATTTTACATGGCGTCCCTAAGCACATTTGTTTGGAACTTTTTGTTTGGAATGCACACCCTTTTTCTTTCCAGCATATACAGTATTTTTTGCTGCACTTGAAATTGACCATTGTGTTGGAAAAAAGGAGCGGCATTCATATAATTTACAATAGTTTTCTTCCTGTGTGACAGCGACACAGAAATATTAACATGTACTCAAACACAAGTGCTGGAGTGCGCAAATTGGATATTTTCCCCACTAAATATACAGGAATTGAACATGAAGCAATGGTAATTGAAATGAGCGGACAATATGTAAAATGGAGACAAGAGAACGTAGGAACTTTACTGCAAGGACGTGGATTAGTGGCCAAGACATTGCCAACCCTGCTGTCATTATACTGGCACAGTCAGTTTTACTAAAAAAAGAACATTGTAATTTGGTAAAACTCACAACAAAACACTCATAATTCTGCAGAAAATTATTTTAATATTAGGCAACAACTGCCTAATTCTCTGTATGTGATGGCCTATTAATTCATGTGAGTGGTGGTATTAAACTAGAGGTGACATCAAAAATGATCTTTTAAAAGGGGTTTTGTGTTTATAGTGGCCATGGGTAATCAAGGTAGAACATTTAAAACTGTATTCTGGACATTGTTTGGTTGCCTTCCTGTGTTGTTCAACAATGTTGAAATAGTACATGGCCATGTATTTGCCTGCACATTGTTGTGTTCATGACATAGGAAAGTGCAGTGAAATGAGCATTTGTCTGCCTGCTGCGTTACGGTGAAAATAAAGAATACGATATCTGAAAACCAAGCAGTGGAGATAATGCAGGTGGCTAGAACACTGGTTACTAGCTTCAACACACTAGTGTGTCTTGACCAGTTGTCCTGACAAATTAATGTTTTACATTTCAGTTGGCGCTGCAGTTTTGGCGGAGGACCCTGAGAAGGCCGTCACTTTAAGCGACATCCTACGGTTCTCCACAGGGGCTGAACTGCTGCCGCCTCTGGGATTTGATCCCCGCCCTTCGGTCCAGTTCATGGAGCCGTTCGAGAACGGCCAGCCCAACCGATTCCCGAGGGCAAACACCTGTGCACACGTGATATCGCTACCATATCATGAGGACTACGAGTCTTTTGTCCAGTTTATGGTGGCTGGGATTATCCAAGCCGCCGGTTTTGGCTTTGGGTAGTGCACCACGAAAATTAGTGAGCATCGATATGCCCTAGACCAGCGTTTAAAATATCTTTATAATCCTATATTTATATCAAGTGAATTGTAATTTTTTAAAAGTGGACCCTGACGGTTTTATTGTTAATTGTTATTAATAGATACACATTCCAATTACCGGTAATTATTTTACAAAGATGACTTGAGGTTATGGGAAGTCTGCCTATATATCATTGATAAATAATTGAAAAAAGAGAAAGAATATATGTGTTTGTGTGTATATGTATGTATGTATGTATGTGTATATATATATATATATATATAATGTGTGTGTGTGTGTGTGTGTATATATGTATATATGTGTGTGTATATATATATATGTATATATATGTATATATATATATATATATGTGTGTGTGTGTGTGTGTGTGTGTGTAAAGTATATATACAAGCACACACACATATGTTTTTCTCTTTTTTTAATTATTTATCAATGGCAGAAATGTATGTGCAATTTTCTGCAACTTTGGCCCGTTGTTGGCGATATAG
>OMKY01248152.1:0-11502 GCA_900302395.1 Bregmaceros cantori | reverse complement strand
TCCAGCATACAATATTTGTCGTTTGTCCTTGAATCCTTGCATGCAAAAAAAAAAAAACTCAACACAAACGCCACACACAAACACACATATAGCTCTAACCTTCTGATCTGCAACTTCTCACACTGTGCCGAGTTTTATAGATTCACAGAAACTCACATTTCAGCATTCCCTGCTGCACCTACGCATGCTCCAATGGACCTTGGATTTGGGCGCCTCTTTGTTTGTGTGTGCCTGTTTGTCTGTGTGTGCCTGTCTGTGTGTGTGTCTGTTTATTTGTGTGTGTGTGTGTGTCTGTTTGTTTGTGTGTCTGCTTGTTTATGTGTGTGCCTGTTTGTTTGTTTGTGTGTGCCTGTTTGTTTGTGTGTGCCTGTTTGTTTGTGTGTGCCTCGGTGAGCATGCATTGTATGTGACTGGGCTTGCAAGTGCCTCCATGAAGTCATTGTAGACAAGTCCGTGGACAACACTGTGACAATAGATTTCAACAACTGTGCCAATCACTCAAGGCATTAAACACTGTCTCTGCATGTCACTGACATTCGGAAGACCTATATAATGTCCATGTGCACTGGAAATAATGCAGCGCATTGGGCACATGCTTATACGGTGGGTGTGGCCTCGATTTGGGGATAGCTTAATTCAATCCCTTCCTGATTTGGGGTGGACACGCCCCCATTGTATGTTACACTAATATGGACTAATGGCCTGTTAGATTGGTTATTGATACCTCCTGAAAGGCTCAAACCATCAATTATTGTTTGCGACAGTTGCAACACAACTGCAAATACAATGGACGTAGTTAGAATGCCATCTGCTGGGGATTGATAGCATGTTACGATGGATAAATCAATAATAGAAGACTTTTAAACTGACCATGTTATGCAAATATCGCTCTCTGCCTGTTCGTCTGACCGTGATAATACCACCATAATGTCTGCCGCCACCAAGCCATGACGTCACCATGCCTTATTGACACAAGTTTGTTGTATAGATCCTAGACTGGAGTAGAATGTCTCTGATTTTTGTGTGGTGAGTTTCTAAGGGCATATTCAAAGCAACGTGCTTATCCCGGGTCCAACTCGTTTTAACCGAGATGGAACTCGTTTCCGAGTTGTCCCGGTTGATATGAATGCGGCAAGCGGGTCCAAGTCCACGCTAAATCATCCGAGACGAGCCCTGCTAAACTAGCTGGTCTCGACCCGGGTTTGAACCCGCAGAAAAGGCGCCCGGACGCGGAGAAACACGGTCTGGAAACGGGCGCGCTAGACCCCTTTCGCACAGAGGAACGACAGGATGCATTGTGACTTTTTGGTTCTGGCAGCCCCAGTGGATGTGCTAACGCTATCTTGCTTCGGGTATGTGAACTTATTAACTCAACAATCAAGTGTGTGTGTGTGTGTGTGTGTGTGTGTGTACCATGCCGTGAGCGCGTCAACGGCATTTGACACGCCAACTCTCTCTTTCCCCTTTCCACCTCCCTCTCTCTGTCATTATTCAATTATTATTATCATAATCAATATTTTATTATGGTACTTTCTCTTCTTTTGTTAGTGGCTAATATTCATCCAATCAGCGAGCGACCCCTGAAAACACGTGTAGCTGTTGACAAACGTATATTGGGTGTTAAACACTGGTTTGAATACTAACGCGACAAAGCAAATCGCGACACCCATGGGAAACAACCCGCACTCCATCCAGGAACCAACCCGCGACAAATTCAAAATGCGGTTTGAATACACCCTTAGTGCCACAGTAGCTGCCGTTTGCAGTGTCACAGGGTGCACGGCTATGCCTTGTACATCTTCATCATCGCATTAGTGTTTACTGACATTTCACTACATCTTTGTGTCGCTTTACAGGTCATTAGACCACTAGACCGCCTGTAATGGTGCAGTGTGCATTCATTTATTCTGAGCCTTTCTCACTTATTGTTCACACAGAGAATAATATGAAGTCTAATAGAACCACAGTAAGAAACATAAAGGGTTGAGAACATCAAAACATTCAAAGGTGCACGTGGATCTTCTGGTGAGCGCTCTGTTCCTATGAGGGCTTGAAAACGAAATTATTTTCCGTTCCGTTCTGAACGGTTCAGGCAGGCCTATGTTTAATGTTTTCGTTCTTGGAACCGCTCCGCCACCAAAATATTGGCCCTGAACCGGTTCGGAACATTTTGTTCGTTCTTAAAGTTCCTCGTATTTTGCAATGTCACGTTTAGATATATTTTAAACAAAAAAATATTTGGTGGACTTTCAAACTTCAGTGCAACTGTATTAACGTGAAAACCGTGTTTAAAACTCCATTACATTCACTTCCTCGTCTGTCCACAAGATGGAGCCCCAGGTGCATGGGGCTTGATGACTGACAGTGAAAGTGGAAGGAAATAGTCTCCCAGACATAGGATATGTTAAAAATTATATAGAGAACAAAAAAAAGGTTTTTGACCGGTTTTGTGGATTTCATAATGTTCCGTTTCTGTTCCGGAACAGTTGAACAAATCTTTTTTCGTTTCCGTTTCTGCTCCTCATAAATTTCCACAAAATTCAGTTATTTTTCGGTTTTCGTTTTCGTTCCTTGAACCGGTTTGGAGCCCTGGTTCCTATGCCTATGTTCAAAAAAGTTATTGGTCGCTCAGGGTTATGGTAGTGGTTAAGCAAGGGGTTAGGATTGTCACGAGTTATGGAAGGTGTGATTGGGATAACCCAGAGAAAACAAAAAAGGGAGGGTTAGAAACCCTTTTTATTGTACAACAGAAAGTATTTTCATATATTTAAATGAACAACACATGCCCTTTAGAGGCTGTGGAATCACAACAACAATCTCTATCTAATCAATAGTCAATGGACTCGTCGACGATGTACTCATCTCAGTATCAGTTGGTTCTGGGCCTACCGGGCGGATACGGATTCCGGTGGGGAGTCCTGGAGGTCAGGTTGTAGACTGGACTTAAGCCACCAGGGATGAGCCAAACTCCAGAACAGGAACTCCAGCTCTCAGCTCCTACAAAAGCCCAATTCGCACTGTCATTGAATTACATGGGGACCTCTGATTATTTACCCCTGTGTAGTTGCGTGTGTTGTACCCGAAGGTGTTCAAAGAACGATAGTTCATAGTTTCGTATTTTTAGTTAAAGTTTAACGTGAACAAGATGTTGAATAATGCTTCGTGAACGTATAATTGTGAATGCACAGTTTTTTGAGGTTATTGAATGGAGCTGTATTTTTTATCAGATTTTGCTCATATTCAGAGCAAAAACAGAAGAATAAAACAAAAAAAACACTTTACAAATTGCACCGTTTCTATTCACCTCTGAGAATCGAATCCAGCCCCTAATATAACACATTAACATTAAAGCACTTGAATATTGTCATTTGTTCTGCTTGTAAGTAAAAGTAAAATGTCGATTTTGTGAACCACCTGTTCGTAGTTCAAAATGATGACCTATGAATGATGAATGAACAAATTCATTTTACACGGACTTAAATTTGAACTTGTTCTTGTTGAAAGTGAACTTGCCCAACACTGAGAAGGCATCACAATAATTTCCCTTAAATGGGAGGGGAAATGCATTTTCTATTGAATTCTGATGTTTTTTTTCCCATGGAAATAGATAGAAAAACATTTTTTAAATAAGTATTGAAAATGTCCACCGACATGTATAATAGCCATATTTTGTAATAATATATAATTAATATTTAGGTTAACTGAACAGAACATGACTGAGCTGATCAGCCTGCGAACAGAGCTTGAGAACAACATTGCTGTTGTCACAACAACGGCAAAACAGGACAGTTATTGATTGCTCAACTCCTCGTCACTGAAACTCCTCTTCCTCAGTGTCGCAGTGGAAAAGTCAGAGAAACTTTTCACACCAATTATGTGGCGATTTCCCTGTTCTCCCTGGCTCTCACGCAGGCTCATGTTCACCCACAAAAAGTTGCGGCTTATAGCCCGAAAACTACAGCAATCATAAATACAATGACTTTTTGTACGTTAGATTCTGTGGGGGAGGACATTGAAAATAAATGAGAAAAATGTAGATCATCATATCATATCAGCGGACGTGTGAGAAAGCAGGAAGTGGTGGATTAAGAGAGCGGCAGAAAGGAGGCAGAACTACAGATCAGTGGTGGAACAAAGCTAATCAGTCAAGTGAGTTGTAGCGGCAGACTGTGTAGTGTTGATTAGCTCCACCGGAGGCAGCTAATACACAGCCTATTAAAGTCCACCTCAGGTAACACACATCCATCAGGTGGCGGAGAGCCAATCCCTACAAAATTACACTCTCTCCCGCCTTCTCTGTCCTGCTTGTAAAACAGAATAACTCCAAAATAGTAGTTAGAATAATATCAACATCGATAATAATACATTTAGAAACTGGCAGAGGTGGAAAGAGTACTGAAGAATTGTAATTGAATAAAAGTATCTTTACTTTGCTTAAATTGTACTCAGAGTAAAAGTCAAATTGCCCATCTCAAAATGTACTCGAGTAAAAGTACAAAATTACATCATTTTAAATGTAATGAGTAAAATGAGTAAAAGCTACTTTCAATTATTTAATGCAAAAAAAAAGCATGAGTCATGAATCAAATTCAGCATACGTTGTTTTTTTATCAATTTCATGTGCGATGCGTGGACGATGCGTTGGTTCTGGCTCGCCAGGCTGCACAGGAGTTTAACTTTCTGCACAAATCAAAAATTTTCACCATCCACCCAATATGTTTTGTAATCAGTAACCTGAGGAGACTCAAATGTAATGAGTTAAAATTACTAAGGTAAAAATTGACTTACGTAAAAATTACACATTTTAAAAACTACTCAGAAAATTACAAATTGCTCATGAAAAGTAATTAATTACAGTAATGTGAGTAAATGTAATTCGTTAGTTTCCACCACTGGAAACTAGAAGTACGTTTAGTGCTAGCAGTATGTGTGGCAACCCATTATCAAGTGTTTCATTATCATCCAAGTGCTCATAGAGTTGCGCGATTGCTATTGACACCCCCGGCGAACATGCAAACTACATTTCCCAGCGGCAACTGCGACCCGGAAGTCTGGTCACATGACCGCGGTAAGCACCCAGCGATCTATCGCTAAGTTGGTGATTAAGTATGATTATGTTACTTATAGGCTACAGAAATGCACCAAAATGTAACCGATTCTTCCGTGTGTCATTTCCAACAACTCTACAAAATTTCATCCAGATCCGTGCACAACTTTGTCAGTTATCTTGGGGACAGACCAACTAACGCTACCAAAAACATAACCTGGTTCACGGCTCACGTAATAAAAAAAAAAGATGAAAATCCCTGGTAAATCTCACAGCATTTAAATTGTGTCCAGGCAGCCTGCATGCTGAGGCAGCCTGGACAGCACATAGGACACTGGAGGTAGACTTCTAATGAGACACACGTGTCCCACTGCCTGGGGTTGGACAACCTCTAACGAGGGATCACCAGACCGTGGTGACCCTCATAGTCTCAGTCTACAAGTTCTAACTCAAAATTCATTATTCATTTTTTCCTTTCAAAGTGCAGCGGCACACACAGATACAACTAGAGATAGTAGACAAGCCCCAAGCATGCACACTATTGCATAGTGGGGCTGCATTGAATATTTCAAAAAAATCAACTATTCGACAAGAATGAAATATATGTTTGCTAATACAACAGCAATGTTAAAAAAATGAAACTGAAATACTAATAAAATAAATTAATGAATATTATAAATTAATAGATTTAGGGGGCGCGTGGTGGCCGAGCAGGTGGAGAGCGCGTCCCCCATACCATAGGTCGAGCAGTGCCGCAGGTTCGAATCCCCTGTCCGGCTTTTCTGCGGTGCCCCCCCTCCCCCGACTCTTCATCCCAGTTTCTGATTTAATCATCTTGCTATTTCTCTCAATAAAGAATGAAAAACGGAGCTTGCGCCCACATAAAAAAAAAAAAAAGAATGAATTAATGAATTAATTAATAGATTCAAATCATTTAATAACAATTGTCATGTGCTTTTGTTTTAAATATGAATAAAAATGAAAAATAGAGTTATCGTTTGGTCGTGTCAAGTCATGTGACCAGCGCCGACTCGAGCCGAAGCAGTCTGCAGTGCCACTGGTCAGCGCCAACTTGAGCCGAAGCGAAAGCAGCGGGGGCTTCGTTCCCGGTACGTCACCACCTGTGGAGGAGAGTGCGGTGGTGGGACCTCCTACGTATCTCCCCACAGCAGACGAGCAGCAAGACAGACGAGTGCGGAGATTAGCTCTAGACAGACGACGTGAACGTTATGGCGTTGTGACATAATACAATGCGATTGGCTACTAAGCCGCGATCCGCCGTTTCTCCCAAGCGTCTTGACGCTCAAGTTCTCGTTGAGTTTTGTGTCACACTCTCGCTCTCTGAGACTTTCATAATTAGTTGGAATAAAATGACATGAACATCCATTTAATCCATTTTGTAGTAAAATGTCCAGCAACCCCTTAAAAATGTTAAGCACCACCAAAACTGCAACTGAACTAAGACTATTCTAGCCATGCCACTGCTGCAAACAGCTAATGGAATCTCCCCGGAAACAAAGAGTATTACTTTTCACGAGCCACCCATCGATCAACGCGGCTTACCCCGCTGACAGACGAGTGGCGGCGTGCGGAGCGCTGCGTGACGTGGGGGCTTCAGAGAGGGACTCCATTAATAATCACTGACTAATCTCAGCAGCATAACAATGAGCTAATTCCTACAGCTCTTCGGCAATGTCAGACTGACTAATATTCCGAGCTCACACATGTAACATAACATGCGTAGGTAGGCACACCCAATGATGTGTAGGCGGCAGTGCGAGACAGGCCTTGGTAGCCAGCCACATTCCAGCACCCATATAATTGCGTCTCACGGGAGCCACACTAAGTGTCGCCTGGAGTGAGTATCGCAGGTGGGGGTAGAATTTAATTAAAATCCCCTGGTTTTAGCCATTAGGCCACTTTTGACCATTAGCGTTGCACAACTGTAGCTGCAGTTCTGGAGTTGGACGCTAGAGGGCAGTAGCGGGTTTTCGTAGTGGATTTCAATTACTTTATTTTAATCAGGGCTTGACAACGAAATTATTTTTTTAAAGTTCCATTCGGAACGGTTCAGGCAGGGCTAAGTTTACCGTTTTCGTTCTCGGAACCGTTCCGCCACGAAACAAAGCGGTTCTAAACCGGTTCGGAACACAAACATTTTGTTCATTCTTAAAGTTCCTTACATTGCGCAATGTTAAGTTTAGTTATTCTTCATATAAAAAATATTTGGTGGACTTTCAAACTTTAGTGCAACTGTATTACCACCATTGCATGGGGCTTGATGACTGACAGTGAAAGTTGGATGGATGCACAACCAGAAATAGTCTCCCAGACATAGGATATGTTACAATATAAAGAGAACATTAAAAAAAATAAAAATAAAATTAACCGGTTTTGTGGATTTCATAATGTTCCGTTCCTGTTCCGGAACAATTGAGGAAATCTTTCCGCTCCTTGTAAAATTCCGCAGAATTTTGTTCATTTTCCGTTTTCATTGTCGTTCCTTGAACCGGTTCGGAGCCCTGATTTTAATATATAGATACACCCCCTGGGTGTATCAAGTGACAAGCTTCCCAGCTAGAACCAGAGAGGGATGAGGAAAATTGAATTTGGATTTGGGGTAATTTCCTGTTGTTGAGCTCCAGCTGCGTTAGCTGCTGACGGCAGCCGGCCGGGATTATCTGTGAGTAGGCTTTAAAGTATTTAAACTTCCAACGCTGGAACTGCAGGTGCAGCCGCTAGAGCTGAGGAGAATTTTCGGTTTGGCCGTGGACGATGCGATTACCGTATTTTTCGGGGTACATGCCGCAACTTTTTTTCCCTAATTTTGAACTATGTGGCTTATGAGGCGTTGCAGCTATTCTGTTTTTTTTTCCCCGCGTGTGAAAGGCACTCCGATCCTAACCAATGTGGCGCATGCAACTCCCATCTGGCAGTATCTGCGCATGACCCACAGCCGCCGTTGCACTAGTGTGACCATTTCAGCGTGATAGCTCCTTGTGGTACAAGTAAACAGCGCTCGGAAAGACACAGGACTTACACATTTTTCGTTTTTATGGGGAGTTTTGTCACAGTAGCCGTTTAGTCACAGTAGGGTTAGCGGTTATCCCCTAGTCCTAACCCCCTAACCTCTGCCCTAACTCCTACCCCAACCCATAACCTGAACATCGAACGTTCACCACTGTAAGTGGTGTCATCCAGGTTGCAAATGGCCATTGTTTTCCTGTAAACAGCTCCGCTGTGCATGCGCACCTCAGATACTGATTGTGATATCACAGTGAGCGAGAGCCATTTGCATGATGTTAGCGGGCCGCCTGTAATGGAAAAATGCCCTGCAACCAACAAGCAGACGGGATGTTGTTTATCATGTATATGGTCATATCGGGTGCATTGTTGTGCATCATTTGGCACAGATAACACAATGCCACAGATCACATCGCTCATGAATGTTGAGCTTGCAGTGACATTTGACGACGATGTGGAGAAAGAAGCATTACGGCACATTTGACAAAACAACACTTTTTGATTTATTTGTTCATTTTAATATGCCAACTAGAAGCACTCATAGATTGCAAACCTGTGGCGTAGTGGAAGTACTTTTAGTGCTAGCAGTATGTGTGGCAACCCATTATCATTGCAAGTACTCGTAGAGTAGCGTGATTGCGATAGACGCCACTGGCGAACATGCTCAGCACAAGCCAACTACATTTCCCAGCACTATATTGACATTCTGTGACATTCTCCTGCAACCATAGTATAACCATATTTGCTAATCTAGAGAGCTGGACACCACAGTGTGGGGAATGTCATTGTGACTCAATGTTACATCATCTTCATCCTCTTCTTCCCTGGCTCTACAAGAGCAGGCGTCATTTTGATGTTCATTCTCTTTTGACTTGTCTGTCACTGGTCAAACACTAGTAGTTAAGTTACCCAGATAGGAGGCGGAGAAGGACCCTTATTTAAATGAGAGAAGTCTTATTCTTGAATTGACTTCAACCCTTTAGAGGTCAACAAAGAATAACAAAACATTCAAATCACAGTTCTTCCATGGCGTCATCGTCAGAGACAGTACTCATCTCATGATCAGTGTCCTCCGGGGCTGGACCAGGTACGGGTGGAGGCTCCTGGGGGTCACGCTGTAGTCGGGAAAGATTGGAGCCAGGTGAGCACAACGCCAGGAGCAGAACAGGTATCCAGTGAGATCTCGTCAATGTATTGAATTGGAGCAATACGCTTTAAACAACAGAACCGATATCTAGCGAGACTTAGTCAACATATAGAGTTGAGGCATGACTTTCTCAGTTAGTTTTAGTCAGTTTGTTAGTCTTTGGGGCCGTCTGTCCAGGGTCCGGTGCTGCTTTAAATAGAGGGGGGCTGTTGATTGCTGATGCGGGGCAGCTAGCAGCGCTGGAGGCTCCGCGGACGATCCTTGCGCCAGTGATGTTGATGGGCGGTCCGCTGACGTTGCGCGTCGTTGGTCCATCTGTCCCCACTGACCTGTAACATTGTCCACCGACAATAAAGGAGCTCATGTTAGAGTTAGCTGGTTCTCTTTATTTCTACCTACATCTACAATGCCAGCTTTTCTATTTGTTAATCAGAAATTTATACAAAATTAAAAAAAAAATTATACAAAATTAAAATCAGATTTAAGATTCAACAAATTGCAATATCATTCCATTGACAGGACAATACAAGGACACATTGGGACTAGTTCAAAACTGTTTGTGTTTCTATATGATGGTATATTTTTTTTTTATCGAGTGTAAATCCCTCTTTCCAGGCAAATGCGACCTGATTACTCAAATGCCTCGTCCACACGGGACTGGTGTTCACACTCTCCCGTCCATATGGCGCCGGCAACTTACCGTCTCAAAATTGTTTTGTCATATTATCGAGTTATCATATTGCACTGTCCGAGCAGAGAAGTTGAGAGAAGCTGTCGTTCAGCTTTGTTTGCATGTGTGTGTGTGTGAGTTAGAGAGAGAGAGAGAGAGAGAGAGAGGATGAGAGAGTGTCAGAGAGAGGGGGGTAGAGAGAGAAGGGAGAGAGAAGGCGGGGTAGAGAGAGAAGTGAGAGAGAGAGCGAGTGGGAGCGTAAAAAAAAAAAAAACGGTTAAATGCCGGCGTCATCCGGACGGCAAATAATTCATCAAGGAATCAGTTGCTGTGTTCACAGCAACTTTTTATATCCGCTTCCATGTGGATGCTACATTTTGAAGTGCAGTGAAAAATCGGTTTGCGTTTTCCTGCCTTGTGTGGATAATTGTCTAATCAGTAGGCTGTCGAGATCTGAATGTACTTGATGAACAATTTGAGATGGGCCACTGCTTAATGTGGGACACCTAAGCTCCAGTCGCTCTGGCTCCTTTCTAAACAAATGAATATCAGTGAAACTATGTTAAAAGCAAACTATGATAATGTGTCTAACAATAACTTCAACTTTTCAATACAACATTTCACAGTCCTACTTCAGGAAAACTGACTGACTCAGATTAGGAAGCTGGAAAAAAAGGGCCCACATTAACCTTAGTTAAATTGAATTTTGAGGTAATTGAAGGTGAGCGCCATTTTTCATTTTCATTGACAGGCTGCATAAAAGGAGGGCGAGAGAGCGGGGGAAGCACACCTGCAGCATACTTATGCCGGAGACGGAAATCGATCTCACGGCAAAGACTAAAGCCCCTTTTCCACTGGCTTACTTAAGGCCAGCACAGTTCACATGCACATCCACCTGGAAAATTGCTTCTACATGAGGGCAAATCGGCCAGGCCACACCAGGTTTCAGGATCCATTCAGATGTGGTTATGGAATGTGGCCGTCGGTGGCCACGTTTCTTGGTCACTGATTGGTCACGCTCTGAAGGGGTGACACAACGTGGCCGGCCAATCACAGGAGGGCAGGCAGGTGTAACCCAAGTTATGAACACCCAGTAAAATGAATATGTTCTTTTGTTTAAATGAATAGGTTTTTTGTTCAAATGTATTCTTCGGTGATGACGTTTATTTTGTAGGAAAATGATTGTGACAATGACATCGGGACCAATATTAAATGACTAATCCGTTATCGGCAATCAGAAGCCACTATAACCCTAATAAGCGGACGCGACGATTGTGAGTAACACTTTGAAAGAAGATTTGATGACGTTGTATAAATTGACGACACGTTGCCAATGGCGTGCGCTAAATTATTCTCCTGTCCCGATGTCATTGATTAGGGTGCTGTACGGCGGTATCGCCCGGAGAAGATACTGCTAGGCAGTTTGAAGAACAGATTCTGGTGAGTTTTAACACTCGCGGTGTGTTTAATGAATAGCTTTGCCGACGGCAGGTGTGCCGTCCGAAAGGTGAAAAACTATGATGAGCAGTGGACTGGTGCGCTGTTTATTGGAAAGAGGATGTTTAATAAAACAACTTTTGATGATGTGAACATGAGATGATGATGGGTTTCGGG
>OMKY01248150.1:0-10546 GCA_900302395.1 Bregmaceros cantori | reverse complement strand
TTTGGAGATGGCTGGCAGGATGCTGATTGGACGGTAGTTGTTGACATCCTGGGGGTTACCTGCTTTGAAAATGGGGGTAACAGTGGCGATTTTTAATGCGTCAGGAAAGGAGCTCTCTGCGATTGATTTGTTGACGAGTTGCGTTAGGGGGAGTGTGAATGCTCGACTGTTTCTTTTTATAAGAGCGCTGTCAAGCCCGTATACATCCTTCGCTTTGGAGTTGGAGAGGGATGTTTATAAAATTTCGGGTGAGCTGTGTAGCGTTTCGCATTTCTTGGGGAAATTCCATACACACGTGGACTCTGTGACATTCTGTGACCAGCACATTCATGCCCATATTTGGACTGGTGTCTCATTGTGATGTCATCGACACTCCCCTCTGCTGTCGGCTTGACACACAGGGGCATTCAGTGTTCCATTCTCATTCTGTTTTGACTCTCTTTGAATAAAGAGGTTTTATGATAGAGGCTGTGTCATTCCTTTACACACATACCTCTACAAGTACCACCAACATCAGTAAAGACACATTCATGGAAGCACCCTTCCCCCTCACCGCCTAGATACAAGCACACACAAAGCAAAAGGAGTATAGAGAGGCACAAAGCCAAGACGCATGCAGAAAATATGTCTGTGCGCATTCATTGAAAAGATGACATACAGAGGACAAAAGAAGCCTGGCATAGGTGATAAGTTGCGCGTCAACGACTGCTTTCTGCTGCGTTCTTCATACGTGGACTTTTGCTGACACACAAAGAGCACGTGCAACACACAAACATACACAAAATGATATATAAAAAAACAACAAAAAAACACACAGCCAGTCAGCACATTGGATGACATACGCTACATCACCAGTTGATATTGATGGATTGTAGGCCTGGGGGCTGTCACCTCACCTTACCTTTACCATTTTATCAGCTTCTGTAGTAACAGAACATATCTCAGTGAATGTGTACTGGAGATGGAACCATCACAAACTCCTAGCACCAAATGGTGTTTCATTACAATGAAGGGATATTTTAATTATTACATTTAAGATGTCCTCAATTAACAAGACATTTCCTCAATTAACATGAAATTTCCTCAATTAACATGAAATTTGAGTGGCCAATAGAGAGAAGTATCACTACAAAACTCCGCACAATATTGATGATTCAATTTGTATCGATTATTAAATCAGTTGCCGAATAATTTTATATTTTATAATAATTATATATAATAAATTGTATATTTAATAATAATTAATCAACAATTACGTGACTATTTGTTGCACCCCTGCCCACTGGACGAGAAGTGTCCAGCGAGAGGGTAGTCTTGGGTTTCCTGCTCAAGCTGCTGCCCCCTAGCCTGGCACGCCAGAACAAATGAATCATCCACGCATTGCACGCGACTTGCTTTGTTGGTTCTGGCATGCCAGGCTAGCTGCCCCCATGACCCCACCCAGGATGAAGCAGAACACAAAGTATATATGGTGATGAATTGGCTAATAGTTTCAGCTCTTTACCCCTATAAAGTTACCCCACAGCACCACCAGTAGCCTCGTTTACATGGTACCAAAAAGCCTAATTATAATCCGCTTATAGGTGGATCCGCTACAAAAGTGCTCATGTATACACCTCCAGATCCGCTTCAAGACTCATATTGCTTTTGCCCAGCTACTGCCATGCAAAAATAAAAAAAACAATGACATGAACCCCCCTCCCGCTTCCTTCCCCCCAGCGTGGCCCTAGCTAGCAACTGGTTTTTATCTTGTTTTGACTGTTTCAACTTGTTTTAACTGTTTTAACCTGTTTCTACTCATTTTTAACTTGTTTAAGGTCTCTTCCGGGGTATGTATTCTCCACTCACGGACATCCGGGTGAAATATAGCAACTCTGCTAAGCCCGTTTTGTACAACCATCTTTTCATATCGCATATATCGTGCTGAAATGTTTAATGGCTCTGTACTGTCTGTCCTAAAAAAAAATTAATTCATTCATTTAAATGGATCGGAATAAACTGTTACTCCCAAATAAGTAGTAGGGTTAGGTTAAATTAGTAGTTATTATTCCTTTGGTGGATTATTCTGATTCATCTAGTTGTGGTAATTCCGTGTGGACGCTGTAAATGATTCGTTTTCCCTGCCGGTTTGTTGCCGTCGCCGGGCGCTACTACTGTCACCACAGCTGCTGCTGGATGATGCGCGCGCCCCTCTCTCTCTCTCCCCCTCCACTCTCTTATTAAATCTTAATAAAGAATAGTCTGACCATGTAAACGCGGCGTAAATATGGATCTGATTGGTAAGTATCCATGTATACAGGTGAACCGGATTATATTTGACCCACCTACATTTATTCAGATCTAAAAACGTGTCCTTGTAAACGGGGCTAGTGTCACCATTTCCCCCCTCACACAGTTCCTCACTTTCCCCCCACTGACAGTAGCTAATTTTGGAGCTGCACGTGCTCGCGGCAGTCTTTCCTGTGAATTTACCATCTAAATTCAACCACAGGCATTTTTCTTAGTGCAAACACAGATTTTAGTCGCTGGAAAGTTTAGTTCTCTTAATTAGTGCAATGGCGCCGTTTGTGAGGAGGGAAACAAAGTTGCTAGGAAACCATGGGGTGAGATGTGACAGGTGTAGACTTGCCAGTTTTCTACAACGCATTAATTGCTGCGATATCACACATTGTGTGAGAAGACAATTTGCATTGTTTTGGAGGCCCAGGAGGGTGTAATCTGTGGCTGCTAGGTGTTGCTGTGAGGCGTCATGCCTCAAAAAGAATCTAGGTGCAATGGATGTGTGGGCGAGAGAATCATTATATATATATCACAGACTTTGTTTCCCCCGCATGGAGCAGAACATAGCTACACCAACAGAGGTCTTGCTGCAAGGTGATTCTGTTTATGGTTGAAAGGTTGAGCCCCAATCATTTGTGCTATATGTGCTCAATGGTTTTTTTTTCTGGCTCTTATTTTACTTCCACTAAACCAAATCAAAATGCTATGATGCCTCATAGTGGTTCAGATTATTAACAAGTGATTTCTTGATGGATTTCAGAGTTGTTTGCAAGAGACAATTTGCCAAGGCAAGTCATTAATTAACTCTCAACAGAGAGGAGTGGATGAAAAGGTAATGAAGTGACAAAAAAAAAATGAAAAGCTGCAGTAGTCAGCATTTCTGGTGGCCATTTCTGGTGAGGAGGATGTGCATGAGAGTGACTGGAACACATTTTTAAATTTAAGATTTATATTTTAATTTTAATTAATTAATTAATTAATTTTAGTTTTACATTGTGGGATGTGTGGGGTCGTAGATGTAAAGTGGCACCATCTAAGTGCCTGATTTTATTATTATTATTATTATAATTATTATCATAATTATCATTATTATCATTATTAATGTTAGTTATTATTTATTTATTTTCAATATTTTGTTGTTCCTTTGAACATTTTTAATTTGCTTTTCTATTCCTTTAGCCCTTGTTTGTTAGTGTTCAATGTGTCAAAGAAAAACAAATTGTAAATGTTTGCATTATTTAATAAAAATCATATTTGGAAAAAGCATAGTGGTTTGGAGGTCGTAGGATCCGCCAGCAGCGGAGGAAGAACCGAGGCAGGATCACTCCAATGTGCTCAATGTGATAAGTGTTTATTCACACAGGACCAGGTGACAAAGAGACACAGCCTTCTTGGCTCATTGCATATATAGACAGAACACAGAACATCCCAGACATGTGATGTCACAATTATAGGCTGAGCCCTGTCAGCCAGCCCATGTGACCTCCCATGTGTCATTGTATCAGTCTTAACCAAACATGATGAAATCCTGTATATTGCTCGATAATTCTATTAATTGTGGATCCACCACAGTGGAAATGTACGCTGTGGGGTGGCAGTGAATGTCTGCGTTTCGGTGCATCAAATCCAAACAAGTGGTTAAGTTAAGTCTAGTCAAATGTGCTTAGTTAAGGGGTCCGCGTTGGCCGAGTGGTTATGGACACCTCACTAACGCGACCCCATTCATGTTAGTGGCGCTGTGTGTACCGCAGCATCCGCAGTGTCGCGAGTTCGTCCATGCTCGTTGACTTGTCTGTAATGTCTACCCCCTATCTCTTCAACTCAGTTTCAGACTAATCCTATCCAATAAAGATGGAAAAACGGTGCTGACGCTGGAAAAAATAACTAATATATATATATTTTTTAAAGTGCTTAGTTAAAGGAACATTTCTTGATGATATAGTGCCCCGAGCACTGTGGGTGCAGCGTTTTGCCCGACTCTGGCATGGAGACTGAAAGGATGATGTTCCCAATCCCGGTGACAGTCTTCAATTCTCTGGTCGTCGGTACAGCCGCTCTCACAACTGAGCTACAGCCAGCCCAAAACTCATGATGATAGCGGTGTGTGCATTTGGGTCCACATAAAGTGCCTATTTCCATGTCCATGTGTGTGTACGCAGACAGAAACAGTTAGATGGATGAAATAATGCCAAGAGAACAGAAAAGGGGGGATGAGAAACAGTTCTGTGTGTGTTTGTGCGTGGGCATGTGTGTGCACAAAGCCAGCAGATGTTTCTGAATGCTGCTAATCTGCATCCTAATAAGTGAAGCAGGAAACTAATCAACATGCACAGCTCTCTCTCTCTCCATTTCTTCCCACCCCTTCCCTCTCATGCACGCTACTGACATCGTCACACAACTCTTTCATATTTGCACGTACCCATACACATGATGGTCCTGTCACACCTTGATGATTTAGCCCAGGGAACTCGAACTAAGCTGTAGCCTGGCACGCCAGAACCAACAAATCGTCCACACATCGCATCGCAGGAAGACAAATCAGATTGTCTCCCAAATTCGGGCAGTCTAATCAGGCGAGCCTTGTTTGAATCGAGACGTGGGCATCCATGCCACTTTATTGAATGCCATTACTAACAGTTATTCAACTTCAATGGGCTCCTTTGAACATGATTAGCATATCGAAGAACAACTGACCCACAGGCCACACGTTCGAGACTCCTGATTTTGCCAATGTACTCTCAGATATATCTTGTACATATCAGCTGCCCTTCCATGCACTATGTATGATGATATTAACTCTTCAGATAACGATGACTTCTAGACGAGTCTTCAAAAAGGCCTTCAAACATCAATGCACATCTTGTGAAAATGATTTCACAAGATGTGCACCAGAAAAATGGTTTAATGGTGTGAGCCTATAAGACATTATGGATGAAGTACCTTAAAAAACGATATATGTGGCATGTTGAAGTCATGTATCAATCATCATTTTTCAATAAGCTTGCGTATCAACATCCTGCAGTGTGATTGATGTAACCTATACATAATCTAAAATTATTGTTAAAGTGCGACATGGCCTTTAAACACATCGACTATGCTTTGATTTCTCTTCAGCACCTCATCTTTCTTTCCGTCCTCAACTCAAGGCTTCGACATCCTCCTTTCACACTCTCTACCGCCCATCTGTCCGTTTCCGTAGCAACACGGCCTTTGCCACATCGGGCTGATCATCCTCGGTGTCACTATCAGTCTGAATTCACACCCTGGCATGGAGCAGTCAAGTGCAAGCCAACTTGTATGCCACGTTTCTGCATGGGATAAAGGCTTCAAAATAACACACTTATCACTGCAGCGACCAAACATAACAGAGAGAGCACAGGAAGTCCCCGAGTGTGTGCTGTCCACCATTCAGTGTAGTATATAACTGGTTGACTGTCATTATTTACTGTAAGTGATTGGACCTTCATTATCAAAGGTATGACGTCCTTGGCCCCATGAGCATGAAAAATACAGGGTGGTGGCCATCATTTTCGTCCCACCCCGCACATCACCTATTCACCTCACTTCCCACTACTAGGATCACCAGACTTCCCCCTCGCAGTGATGTTGAACTCTGAAAGCAAAGGGCAACATTGAACACTCTTGCAGCTTATGGCTCCGTGGACTGATAACTCTACAGAAACGTGTAACTCTGCGACTTGCGACTGTATCAATTAATTTCCTTTATTTGCCTTTTCAATTGTTATTAGTACTATTACATGTTCACTGGAATGTCTACCATGTCCAAATCCGTCCAAACACCTTGTCAATGCCAAAAAAACGTACCATTTTAAGAGTAAATCTTTAGCATCTAGTGCAATAAACATATGCCTTTTGTTTTGTGGATGCCTGTGGAACCTAAAAAGAGTTAAAAATGAACACTTAATTGGACCCAAGTGGACTGTGACGCATTATCAAATCTATCAACTAATCTATTCAACTTAGTACTTGAGCGTCTTACTAGGTGGATAGAATCAACATTTGCCATATTCTTTGGACCATAAGCTGCTACTTTTTTCCCTCACTTTGAACTATGCGGCTTATGAGGCGGTGCGGCTTTTCTATATATATTTTTTCCCACCGGTGAGTTAGTATAAAATCAAAATGAGAGCCATCCTCTCCTATCCAAGATGCTGCACGGAACACCCGCCCAGCTTGCATCTACGCTTGCATCTGCATCCGTTGGCTCATGCGGCGCAGATGCGTTGTGTGCTCGTGGGAAAGTAGGCATGTGGTGGGAAAGTAGGCTTGGGGAAAAAAACAACAACAAAGAACAGAGAATCAGACGAAAGTTATATATTTTTTTTTACAAAACCATACATCCGTGGATCGCCATGGAAAACAAAAGAAGAAATTAATATGATGCCCTATCCAAGTTGAGGGCCATTGATCTGGCTGTGAAGGATGAAAATACAGCCGCTGCACGTACGCTTGGTGTGAATGAATCCATGGTTCAACGATGGAGACTGCAGCGGGAATGCCAGAAAGTCTTTCAGGGGACATAAAAGTAGGTGGCACCACTGTGCAAATCCGACTGAAAGCCAAATCAGTTGCCCGCGAAATTAATATCGCCGATTTTAATAGAGGACCGTCCTTGTGTTTCAGGTTCATGAAAAGAAAGAGGTTGTCCATCAGAGCACGGACAACTCTCTGTCAGCAACTACCGCTAGAGGAAAAAAACTTTCAAATTTCCGAGGATTTGTTGAAACAAAGATTGCGGATATCGGACCAAGCGAAAAGATAACTATGGATGAAGTGAGTCAATTTTACGTGTGTCCTGGGCTGCACCGCATCCGGAAAGAAGATTCCCATGATGGTAATTTTCAAGAGCAAAACTGTGCCGAAGGACCATCTCCCCAAGGGAATTGTGTTAATGAGAATGGATGGATGCTAGAAAGTCTGATGAAGGACTGGTTAACTGAGTGTTACGGGAAGCAGATTTGCTTGTACTGGACAGTATAAGAGCCAATATTAGAGCCAAATTCCTGCCGTGATTCCTGGAAAGTATTTGCAACCCCTTGACATCAGCGTGAATCGATCGTTTAAAAAAATCACTCTGCTGTGAATGGGAAAGTTGGATGACGAGTGCCGTCAAGTCGCTCACAAACAGTGGCCGCATGCGATACACATCTTTTCCTTACGTCTGTCAGTGGATTTTAACCACATGGAAAAGCGTGAAAGAATCAACCATCACCAATGGGTTCCGAAAGACAGGTTCAACCCGGCCCTAGGGTGAGGCGCCGCAGAGAGTGACATGGAGGTGGAGAGCAGCTCTGGCGATGCATGATGATGACATATATGATGTATGTGACGAGGCTTTTTTGGAGCTTTTTCACTCTGACACCGAGGAAGAGGAGTTTGAGGGGTTCAGTGACGAAGAGTAAAGCAGCTAGTTGTGTTTTGTTTTGCCTAACGGCATTGACGTTTTTGAGTCGTTGTGTTTGGCCGCTGTTCGAAATGTGATCATTTCAATTCTATTCACTTAAACACTGGACGCATGCGACGCGCATTTTTCGTCTGTCAGTGGATTTTTACCGCATGGAATACCGTGGATTTTAACCGCGTGGAATAGCGTTAAGGAATCCACCATCACCAATGGTTTCCAGAAGACTGGACTGTTGCGCTACAGCACATCAGCCCCAGGCTGACCCCGGGCCCGGGGTGGCGGCGCCGCGGAGAACGGCATGGGGGTGGAAAACAGCTGACATTGCAACAGAAGCATTATGTGACGACGCTTTTTTTCTTTTCTACTCCGACACCGAGGAAGAGCTGTTTGAGGGGTTCAGTGACGAGGAGTAAAGCAGCCAGTTGTGTTTTGTTTTGTCTAGCTCCATTGTTGTTTTTGCCGAGATGTTGTCTTTGTTGTTGTCAAGACATTGTTTTTGTTCGAAAAGTGATCATTCCAGTTCAATTCTGTTCACTTAAACTAAATATTAATTTCAGTAAATAGTCACAGCTTTTAGCCCGGTGTGGCTTATATAAATATTTTTCCTTGTTTTTTGAAAAAAATGACGAGGGTGCGCCTTTTAGAGAGGTGCGCTCAATGTTCCGAAAAATACGGTAATAAGATGCAGATCAAAGCAAGGTGAATGACGCTTGTCTCCAAAATAGCACGTGTGGTTATGGGTGTGTGTGTATGTATAGGTGTAGGTACATGGAGAATAATAAATAAAATGTCAATTAAATAATACAATAATAGTCACTGGTTGCTATTCATCTTGTGATGTAAACTTTAGTGTCATTGTTTACAGAATCTCTCTAGGTCGTCCTCAGACGACCTACAGAATGGACATTGGAAATATTTTCTGCATGTGCCGCAGACCAATGGAGTCGGCAGCTGCCATGAACGGGAGTGCTTTGGGGTTCAGTGTCTTGCTGAAGGACACTCTGGCCGGAGACTGTACCATCAACCTTTTCATTTTTAACCCTTTGGTCGTTGGATCAGCCACACTGCCAACTGAGCCAAGTTGGAGGAAACCTGTGTGAAAAGTTGAATCTGACATCTATCACCCGGGTTATAATATCTATGCGTTTTTTAAATTAGGGTCAGTACAGTACATGGACTTGATTAACCTGTCAAGAACGTGTATATATCGTCTATGTGAACATGCATGTCCTCCCTTCTATAGAGGCTGTGTACTCTTCGAGAACTCGGTCCATTGGAGCCAGGACCTCATACCACAATAACTGCTGCTGTACTGCTACTGAAATGCCAGATGGCAGCTGCACAAGCCACTTTCTGACACTAGCACTCCTACTCCGGCCACTATGTCGAAACCCCAAGTTAATTTCACAATGCTGCATTGTAAATAGACTGCCCTTCTACATAAAGACCCAAGTTACTTGTTTCCTTTTCACAATTCTTTGAGTGGGCAAATATCTGCTGAGTGCATTGAGATTATTGTAGCATGACTTGGGTCTGTATTGTGTGATGTATTGTGTCCTATATCTGCCGCCTCCTTGCACCATAGCAAGAAGAATAGGCTAGTCTGTGACCTTGTATCTTTGACAGAGTTTGACAGTGTATAGTTTATAGTTGAGGTGAACGGCAGTGTACATACACCATAACGAATTAATTCCGACCTGCGTTCATCCCATTGAAATGAAGGGCGGAAATTAACAAAACTTATAATAATAATAATAATAATAACAATCATAATAATATAATGAAATGTATATATGCATCATATATCCTTTACTGTGAAGTGTAGAAGTCTGCATGCCACACACTTGTTGGCTAGCAATGTCGAAAGCACCGACATACAAAGCAAACACAGACATTCGTTGATCAACTTTCAAGAAATGACCATAGCCTTCAGATACATATGTTCAACAGAATGGCATGCAGCTATTAGAAGTAAGTAGAGTTTCAATTGTGTCTAATCCAGTCGAAAAACAAAAAATAAATCGATCAGACCAAATGGTTAGATTGTCATCAAAATCCTTTAGGCTTTGAGATGCAACTTGGGAGCTCGAAGTTGGAAGCGGTCGATTGAGGTAGCTACACCTTTGTGTATCTGTGTGTGTGTGTGTGTGTTGCGGAGCCAGAGGGAGGAGCAAGGAGAGTCTCATAACTGCTTGATCGGCTGAAATAAAACGCTGTGGGCCGAGGAAAAACTCCAACGCAGATAGAGTTTGGCTCGCTTCACCGTTTTCAATTATTTAGCGCTTACGCACATGCACACACACACACGCGCGCGCAGGCTCGCAACTGGTCTTGTGCGTAAAATGCAACCTGTGTTGAATAGCCTCGAGTGTGAGGCCCCGGAGAATGTCACAGCGGTGAACCATACCCAATGGGTTACGAGGCTATAAAGTTTAATATTTATTTCATTGCATTACATTCAATGGGATTAGATAGAATGGAAATAGTCCACTGCAATTAACCCATTCAATGAAAATTTCATATTTTATATAGAATGTTATATAAACATAAAGAAGTAGAAAGTCTCGCTCGGAGAGTGCAAACCTCAGCCCATAGGGTCAATTATGCTAAAAGTATTCCTCATAAAAGTGAACTATCCAGAAAATTCCTGGATACGGATTTCAATCTGAAACATCTCTAAATTGTAATGGATTGTTCCTTGTGCCAATACCGACCTCTGGTAAATTTCATGAAAATCTGTCCATGCCTTTTTGAGTAATATTGTTCACAGAACAGCAACCACACACTACTGTGCTGTTATGATTATTGTATTATACTCTCACAGTGTTATATTTTTTACTA
>OMKY01248149.1:0-10361 GCA_900302395.1 Bregmaceros cantori | reverse complement strand
GTCTAAGAAATAGCACTTACCCGACTCCATATTTGAATGGGTCCCACTAGTCAGTGTGGCAACATGCTTGTCCTGTATATTTGCCTGCTATATACTTTTTGTTGACTGTTGCACAGTCATGTCTATTTGTGCATCCAATGTGTTGACACTGTTTTATGTGAGCACAATAAATTATTAAAAAATGCTGACCAGCTGAATATTAAAACACTGGATGTTATCTGGATGGCATTTATCGAGCAATCCGCTGCCAGGGTCATGGGACTCGGAGATAAAAAAAAATCTCTTGGGCGTTTACTGCTGAGGAGCTGAAGAAAAAAATATAGTTTTTGAATACACCTTTTAGTGTCCGGAGAGGTGTGTTCATTTGTGTTTTCCATTTGTGTTGTTATCGTTGTCTTTTTATTTTTGTTTCTTTGCTGTTGTTTATCCGTTTGCGTTTTGTTGTTCTTATTAAAAGTTTTGATTATATTTTTTTAAAGATGTTCTAAAACGCATCAAATACATTCCCATAGCCCTGCCTGTGCACAAGCCACAGTTGAACCACCACATTATGGTCTGCCGCGTTTCATAAATCATGGCAGCGCTATGCAACAGTGATTGTAGGCCAGATAGAACAACAAATAGACTGCCTGGTCTGCACAGCTCCTGGGGTTTGGGCAGGACATTAGGAAGACGCTTAATGGATGGCCAGTTCCACAGAGCAAGTGTTGCACAGGAAGGCCCAGGGCAGCTCGTCTACAACCAAGCCCTGCTGTTCAAAGTATCTAGCTGCATGAAATGTTTTCTCTTCCTCTCCTACACAGGGGCCACATTTACTTTGGACGCGATCCCATTCCACTAATCTCGGCCCTTTGTTTATCGAGCAAACAGCCTTCGACAGCCTCACACCAGAGCTTCTAGTCGAGTGCCCAATTGGCTCACACTTGTGCAGCAATACAGCTGCTCAGGCCAACTACGTTGGCACACATGAAAGCCGCACTTGGTAACTTGTTAGTTGAGGGTCTCAGATGAAAAAGATCAAATTGCAGATGAAAATCAAACTGACTTCAGGATCCTGAGGATTGTGGCAACTTTCACTGATTTTCACAGCATCTATTTGATTTAGGGCTGCAACTATCGAATATTTTAGTAATCGCAATTCAGTAGAAACTATGAATAAACAAAAAAATGTTTTAACTGAATAATGAATGACCAAGTAATTTACCTTTTCATTAACAACCACTTCTATTTCACCTTAAGGTATATGAGCTGTAACTACCTTCCAAAAAACTAACTGAAAAACAGAGAAGACACATTTCCTTTAGTTGGAGATGCCAAAATAGAATAGCTGAATAATAAGTTGAAATACCAAGTATGTTTCAGGCTTGGATGTTACTCAAATGCACAATTTGCACATTGTGCAAATTGTGCAACTACTACTACCAAAATTCATGTTGACGAGATTCTTTTATTTCTCGCAATGTCCCGATAAATGATCTTTAACGTGACTTTCTTAGAATAATTTGCCCTACCATTTTTTTACCCTTTCTCCTTTCAAATCAAATTTTGCAGAGAACATGTAATTAAATTTTCATGTCGTGCTTCCAATAAAATGTCCATAACATGAATTGCATAAATCTTGATATAAAATATTATGGGACAAGGTGGTGCGTTAGGACATTCTGTAGCATGAATTGCGACCTAACTGGCTGACAACTGTGGATGACAACTGAAGCCTAGCCCTGGGGTTGACCATCATAGTGCCTCTGTAGAGGGAATGTAAATTCATCTGGACCATCAGCACGGGACTAGATTACTTTGCACAATGAATTCTGAGATGTGGGCTTTGATGCAAACATATTTGGGACACTGAAGCATTCACACACTCCAGTTATATACATAGTGTGCCACACTTCAAGTTTATGCACTACTGCAATTTCTGGCAGTCTGCCCACCGGTCTAGTCAGCAGCATGCAGTCACACCATATGAAGATCTACTAACCACAGTCAGAAAACGAATGCTAATGGTACAGACATGTCACAAGATCCTACACTCGTCAAACAGAATCTTCAGGTGGTAGAAATATAAAAAGAGCAATACAGATTTTAAACAGAATTAAAAAATAATGATAGTCAATAGTTAGTCATAAATAGTAATGATGACACATCGTCATGTCTCACACACACACGCTTGGTGTGTGGTGTGTGTGTGTGGAGCATGTCATGACTGAGTTGGCCCTGTCATTAGGTGCGTCTATAAAGCTTTCTCCATTTAGCCGGCTCTGTCAAGCCAAAGCTGCAACAGGTGGGCTTATCGGCACCACGCCTATATGTAGGCCACATGTCTCACATTAGTTGGCCGCGCGACTAGACCGAGTGTGCATGCGATAAGCTGGCCCTGGGGGTTAACTAACACAATTTGACTGAATCCATCCAAGTCCACGAGGAAGAAACCGGTGATGATGGAGCCGTTTTAATGAGAGTTAAATAATTGTCCAAAATTACTTAAAAAAAAAAAACTCAAGCTATGGAGTATATACACTATGGAGTGGGGCTGCAACGATTATTTCCATAATCGATAAATACATCTTAATTTGTATTTAATGATTATCATTTATTTAATGATTATTAACATGACATTTAATTAATGCAAACGTTTTGATGTTTCACTTATTGCACACCATTAATATAATATTTCACTAATATTTTCCATTTCAGTGTTAGCATGGAAGAGCCTACTCTTCCATGCTAGCTTACAACATATTGGTTTTTTACCCAAGCTTAGTCGTCATCTTTACTGTATCATTTTTGTTGCCGTGAGACTTAACAGTGGTCAGTATCAAGAATGGACAGGGCCATGGCGTGGGAATGGAGACTGACACTGGGAATAACTTAATATTCAACACATTTCAGCGGGATATTGACCGAACAAGGAAATCAATGTGATCTGGTGAAGTGGTGAAGTGAGAAGGATAGGTTTTTGACAGGATTAGAAAAAGACAGCAGGTCGCACTTCAAACTTATTTGAGATATTATAAAAGTATAATACCTCAAGCAAGTGGTGACATTAGTTTTGTAATCACTTATATATGCAAAGCAAAGAACTTGATTTGATGCCCCCCCCCTCCCCCCAAGGATTATGAAAAAAATGCAAATTGACATTTGACTGATAAATAATGAATCAATGGATAATTGCATTTCAGTTTTATTTTGTTTATAGCTTACAGGCTTACATTTGTAGACCCGCCTAAGCTAAGTTCATATTATATTGCCTGTATGCAATAATAATTGTATGTCAGTTTTATTTTGTTTACTCCTTACAGTACATTCTTAGTTTGTGATTTTTAAAGTTACATTCTGCACTGAAATTGTTTTTTGTGCAATACAATTCAGTTTCAATTATGATCTAAATAATGTGATTTTTTTATATAAAAATAAAAATAATGTGTTTTTTCCATGATCGTGCAGCCCTACTTAGAACAATAAACATTCATTGAGTGATACATTGGGGACTGGAAGTGTGTGATGATCGGGAGCTTTAATCTTGGAACCATGAACAATGTTGTTGGCTAACCTAAAACGGCCAAACAGGGTCAATCCCATTAGTTGCATCTCAAACAGCGCGACGCGGCTGCCGTCATCCCAGGGGCAGACTGGCGTGCGAAACATATCCTGTCTGCAGGCCCGCCTACTTACTGTAACCAGCCTGCGGAGAGCCTTGTTCCGTAAACCTAAACTGACAGGTAAAAATGCCCGTATCACTTCGGCTAATGGCAGGTTATGAGGTGTCTCCTGGAATGAAGGAGGGCCACATCGACAATGGAAATAAATATGCCGGTAACATGTGCGAGTTCATGAGGCGTCCACTCAAGATATGAATATCCACTAACGGATTACAAAGCCCAGATGTGATGTTTCTTCATTTTCCTAATTTCCTAACCAGCACATTTTATTCAAAAAGTTATTAAACACTTCAACTCCATGTGTTTCTGTATACAAGGCTCTATGAATGCTTTCATTGTTGCGGTCATGCAAGAAGATTACAGAAGATAACAACCCATTTAGCAGCTTTGATTGTGGGGGTTGTAAAAGAAAGATACCATAAACAATTTAGATTGATAAGTGTGAGCCTCCGTACTCTAAAATAACATTTTTAAATGAAATATTCCTATTGATTATTTCATTCTCTTATCTTCATCATATCTCTTATCTTATCAATTGAAAAGATTGTAAAGTCAAAAGACTAGATTCAAATCCTGGGCAAACATGTAGCGCAAAGTCAAGGTATTAATATCCATTATCAACTACATTCTCTGCATCTTTCAGTTCATTTGGAGTAGTGTATTGTTGTGCTTTAATACACATGGTCTGTCTAGTGTGTTCTCCAGGTGATTATCTTTGGAGCTGTAATTGTTTAAAAAGGCATGAACTATGCGGTGTCATTATCAGCAGATAGCCAGAACCACTAGTTCCTCGTCATTAAGAGATAAAACAATGGGAGGAAAAAAGAAAAGATGAACTAAAGCTCCTTGGAGGAAGTACCAATTTCAATATACTATGGAGAAGAGGGTCATTGGTTAGCAATATGAATATGGAAGAAAGTTTTCATGAAGAAAGTCCAAAAAGGAAACCTACAATAGCATGTCCAAAAGCTTGAAATAAGCTCCCTGGAGATGCAGATTAGCAGAATGATATCAGTTCATTCTTACGTCATTGTCAAACTGTCAACATTGAAAATTGTTGCCGAACAAAAAGGCCAA
The DNA here is from genome assembly GCA_900302395.1 of Bregmaceros cantori. Classification (NCBI taxonomy): domain Eukaryota; kingdom Metazoa; phylum Chordata; class Actinopteri; order Gadiformes; family Bregmacerotidae; genus Bregmaceros; species Bregmaceros cantori. Next base: position 5,622 of record OMKY01248149.1, on the reverse strand, counting down.
AGTTTAGCAGAGGGAACTTTTATTCCGAGACCTTTTGTCTCAACAAATTGATATATGTAACTTTGCAATAACAAAAGAGCCGTTTTCTTACACTAAAGCCCATGCACTGGATCACAAGTAATGCGTTACTCCATTGTAGAGCTGGGTAATATGGGCTAAAATGGATATCAGGTTATACTGAACAGGTCACTTCAGTACAGGATTTTTAATGGCTTGAAATGGATTTAATGGCTTACCGGGCATTGTAAAGACGATTAGAGATCTGCTGCCATCTCATGACAAAGTTATTATTAAAGAGAGAAAGACGATTGCCACAAGAAGGTAGCGAACAAGAAGAGAATATAGATCTTTAACTCTACTGCTACTCTGACAATAGGGCTGCACCTATTAGTCGATTCAACGGCGACTAATCGATTATAAAATTAATCGACAACTAATCCAATAATCGTTACTCGGCAAAGAAATTAATAATTGTGATTGTCGGCAAATTTGTGCAGATATTCCCCCTTTTAGCGACACTATTTCATATTAATTCATAATTTACAAAAATATTAAACATTAAATGGGCATAGTGGATTTAAAAAAAAACATGAATATGAAGAAATCCATGAAAATATTACGGTATACATTACATGTAATGATCTAGTATCCGAGGAAACTAATCTGTATATATGTTGATGAATAACCAAATGTGACTATATTTCAAGTTGACAAGATGAAGTTCTCGTAATTGTTGCTCGCTGAGAGAATTGACAATACGAAACGGTTGTCACGAAATAGAAGATTGCCAAAAAACAAGATTGAACATATCAATCTGCGTGCCATCAGTATTTACAGTATAACGTCCATCTCTACTCAATTGGAAAAATTATTTTAAAGTTGCCATGCTCGCTCATGTAGACGTGTGTAGGAGAGCACAGTAGAGTAGCACCAAATCAAAAAGCATCCTAAAAACATGACAGTAAAACAAGATTTGTGTCGAGAAAGCAGCATATTTTGTTTGATGAAGTCAGTCTTTTAATGAAATTAGAATGAGTTATATCACTTAAAGTATAGGACTATTACAATGCCAACAAAGGATACTGATTAATACATGTCTATAAAAATTGGTCTATTGTGCGTGAGAAAATGTTCAAATTATTGGAAATTATCAGATCTTAGGCATCGTTTGAAATAGTGTAATGCAGCATTATGTTTCTAAAGGTTGAAGTGCCACCTTCAACCCATCCAAGGATGTGTGGGAACATCCTTGTTGTTATTATTGCTGTAATCCGGAAATGGGGTGTCCAATATAATCCCTAATGTTATCACTGTCTGGGAGATACTGTATTAGAGTGGAGGCAGGCTCATGATCTTCTGCCCCACCCCTGCAGGCAGGAAGATCTGTGTGTGTGTGTGTGTGTGTGTGTGTGTGTGTGTGTGTGTGTGTGTGTTTACAACAACGCCAACATCCGCTGCTTTTGGAGTGGAGGACAAGGGAGAGAAAGTTCCTGTGCAGGGAAAAGAAACATCTAGCCAGCTGCAGGCATGGTCAAGGCCAAGAAATGAGTGTGTGTGTGTGTGTGTGTGTGTGTGTGTGTCTGTGAGTGTGTGTGTGTCCGCATGTGCGCTTGAGCCATGACAGGACTGATGTTACAGAAGGATTTAAAAAGAAAAAAAAAAAACACGTAATAAGAGCAGATCCTTGAAAATTGGCTCAGCCACAGGCAAACAGTTTCAAACATTTGTAAATGACATCAACCAAACATACAGTATTTAAATGTGCCATTTAACCATAGTTCTGCAGGACACCTCACAGGTTCAATATGCTGCAGGATATTGATGATTTCCTGAACACTGTAGTTCTCATGGCTTATAAGTGTGTATGTGTGCGAGTGCATGCAAGTTTACAGGACACACGCACACACAGCACGGGAAGCCATACATGGACACAAGACAAACCAATAAATACAATTTATGTAGGAAATAATTCCTCCAAGGATAGAGGTATGTGGCAGATGTGGCAGCGAGAATAAAAGACTGATGCTTGGAAAAGCCTCGCCAGAGGTGATGAAGCCTTATCAGCGTTAAGCTTGTCCTCAAAGGACTGGGTAAGTGATGGCACATTGCGTGCGAAATGCTTGGTGAACTCAATGCATGTTGAAAACAATCGTGGGTTTTTTTCCAGTCGCTAAAAGGTGTGTGTCCAGTCAAAAGTCTTTCGATAAATTAGCAGAGCATCACACTTTTGAGGCCATACCATTCAGACATTTTATGATATTGTCATACAATTCAGTAAGAGTAAACTCATTTAGACAATTCTCATTTAGACAAGTCTTAAACTTCCACAGACGGCATATACCTTGTGAAGTGAATAAATGCTATTGTCTGTCAGAAGTATTTCATTTTGAGTCATATATTCAGTGTTTTGGTAACATTAGTATGTGCAGAGAAAGGTGTGTTCCTTTTTGAAATGAAAATGTATTTGTTTAACAATATGTGCCTTTGAACAAAAATTAAACATTCGGGCAATTGTGTTTACTATGCGTTACTCTGTGTTAACAGTTAAGAAAAAGTATCCAATGTACTATGGGTAAGCGATCGGAAAAAAACTAAAATGTACTTGGTAAGTGCAAACCTTCACAGTACCCGGTCTGGTAAAGCCATGGGTCAACAATTAAAACCCATCGAGGAGACAATTCCTCTACATGGGCAGAGCCTTATCAAACATACATGGGTTGGCTGTAGCTCGGTTGGTATTGCGGCCGTTCCAAGGACTGGAGGTTTGAAAACCAAAAGGTTGGTGGTTTGAATCCCGCCTCAGACAGTCTCCATGCCAAAGTGTCCTTGGGCAAGACACTGAACCCCCAATTGCTCCCAATGGGTTGTGGCAAGCGCCTTGTATGGCAGCAGCCATTGACGTGTGAATGTCTGATTGAGAAGTCACTGTAAAGCACTTGGAGTCCCACTTAGTGGTAGAAAAGCGCTACATAAATGCAATTTCTTTTTACTGCTAAAATGGAAAAAGATTAAACCCAGATAAAGAAAAAAAATACTGAAACTGAGATTTTATTAGGAACCAGAATTGTTGATTCACAAATAATTCCATTGTCGACAAATGGGAATTGTCCCATTCTAAGGGTGACCCAGCCAATATCGGACCATTGCATCAGTTTTTTCCATGTATGCACATAAAGTCCATCTGTGCTGTATGGCCAGCCAACACACACACACACACACACACTCTCATGGCCACAGAATTGTTGCTAGACATTCTCAGGTTTAACTATTGAGACATATTTCCATTTTATATGATTGGTAAACAGTTTGTTTTACTTTTGAGTAAAACATGCCTTATATACAAGTGCCTATTCAAGGACCACTTGACAACTGTCCAACAACATTTTGATGCATTCGCTCTGACTAAGCCCAACACAGAGCAAATTGATGCGAGGCGTGCCTTAGTATGCCTTATATGTTGCTCCCAATGACAGTCTTTTTTCCCAGTGTCATGGCCTCGCCCATTGTCTGACTATACTGAATACTGTTAAGCCCAACAGCCACATAAACAATACAATAAAAATAACAGCCAAAGGTATTGGATGAAAATCCAATATGCGATAAGTTTGCACAGAGCGGTAGGCCCTCGGAAACCAATAAGTGAAGATAGCGAAACAGCAAAAGTTTGCAATATTGAAATTTTATTTTCAATAATTAATGTTTCAGCTTAATAATCGTTCAGATTTTTAATGAAAAATTTATCGATTATTTATCAGTAAAAAATGGCCAATTAATCAATGATCAAAATAATTGTTACTGCATGTCTATATACTAGGGCTGCAACCAAGTGCCACGCCCAGGGCTCCGAACCAGTTCAAGGAACCGAAACGAAAACCGTAAACGAACAGAATTTTAGGGAATTCTATGAGGAGCGGAAAGGAAACGAAAAAAGATTTCTTCAACGGAATAGAAACCAAATTATGAAATTCACAAAACCGGTTAAAAACTTTTTTTTTTTTCTGTTCTCTATATATTTGAACATTTCCTATGTCTGGGAGACTATTTCCGGTTGTTGCCACTCCTCGTTGTTTATCATATTGCAAGCAGTGCAGTGAGTGCACCATGCCGGCCAGCTATGGCCACGTTGGCCAGTGCATTCTTTTGTTGGACAAGGACGCTGGTCTTCTCAGGTTAAGCTGGACATTCTTCCGTTTTATACGATCCACCGTTATTTAAACAGCCTGGACGACCGCACGGAACAACTGCTGCAGCACATGCTAGGATATGACACCAGCATCCCCAGCGTTCAAACTTTTGGCCATCATGATATTCTGCTCCAAGTCATTCTTCCCTATTCCTTTTTTTCTAAAAATCTAAAAGCATTGAACATCTGCATTGAATGGCAAGAGCTGGATTCATAATTGCGGTGCGTACGTGATTGTAATAGAAAAATAATTTGTATTAATATGTATGTATGTATGTATTAATATAGTTATAAATTCACAAATATATATATTTTTTACTTAATCACATCGGCTTGCTCATTGTGTAGCGTACATGTATATATGTGCATGTATGGAAGTAAGCTAATTATGCCATTTATTTAAGGACAAGCGGTGGAAGTAATATGTTTTATTTCATCTCACTCCTTTTTGAATATTAATTTCATCATGTCTTTATTTTCAGATTTACATTATTGTAAATAATATATATTTTGCTCTGCTTTGTGTGTGTGTGTTTGTGTGCATGCTAATGTTCAAAATAAACACTTTATTCAAAATTTCATAGACAGAAATCGGGGGGGAAATGTCACGCAGCCTCAATTCCAAAGAATAAACACATTTTATGGTACTGGGACTTTCCTTCTACTCGACTGTATGAGTAAGTAGTTCACATACTCCGACACCGAACACCGGGAACAGCTTGTTCCATGGTGAAAATGCCATGATTGGGGTTCTCCCTTTCCTTCCTCCCGAGCAGCACCACTGTCTTCAGAGCAGAGTTAATCTGAGTTGACCCTGCCCCGTTAGGGGGACTCCGATAATGCACACTAATCCTGCTCAATATTACCCAGGCACAAGGGAGATTGGGCCTGGCTCCCTGTGCCTTCTGTGCAAGTGTCTGTGTGTGCACGTGCACCGTCCACCAGGTCTGTGTGTGCCTCAGTCTGAATGTGTGCAGCAAAGAGAGGAAACTGCTGACCTGTGTTGAGTCACCCTGTGGGCGTATTGCTACAGTCGAGGCCAGTGGGCGGAGTGAGTTGGACTTTTACACAGAACTCGTCTTTCTAGAGATGTTAAAAATCAATAGAAAAAAAAGGTACACAGCCAAATTAACCACATCAAGGAGGATATTTTTTTTTTTACAACAATACTACAGTAATCCATGTCACTGTAGTTTATTTTTTAACATTCCACAGAGGCAAAAAGAAAGGGTCATATCTTGTCAATATAATTTAATATTAAATTATATTTAGTTTCAAATAGGGCTGAAACTATTGACTAATGATTCGGTTGCCTCGAGTAAGTCAACAGATTTTTGTACGAGGGCCAAAATCACAACAGATGTTGACTTGAGGCGAGGACAGAAGTAATTTTGAAGTTTGCAGTGTGTGGCCGCCGAAGGAGAAAGCGAAAACTGAAT
>OMKY01248147.1:0-13557 GCA_900302395.1 Bregmaceros cantori | reverse complement strand
TGTGTGCTTTTGGAGTACATTTTTCACAAGTTACTTTCTACTTTTACTTGAGTACATTTGAGGTGAAAAAAATACTTTTTACTGAGATGTCACTAAAAAGTACTTGTTACATTAACCTGCTGATTCTCTCTCTCTCTCTCTCTCTCTCTCTCTCTCTCTCCTTTTCTCCCCCCTCTCTCTCTCTCTCCTTCTCAACCCTCTCTATCCTTCTCTCCTTCTCTCTCTCTTTCCTTCTGCCCCTCTCTCTCCTTCTCTCCTTCTCTCTCTCTCGCTCGCTCACTCGCTCTTTTTCTCCCTCCCCTCTCGCTCTCTCTGTCTATCTATCTATCTATCTCTCTGTCTCTCTATCTATCTATCTATCTATCTATCTATCTTTCTCTTGCTCTTTATCTTCCTCTCACTTGCTTGCTGTGCCTGCTCTCACCCCCAGCACCACGGTCATCCGTTCTCTGTCTGAAACCATGAGTGGATGGGGTCCCTGCATCTCCGAGTGCATCCATCATCATCCCCCTTCCTATACATTCACTCTTCCCCTCCAGTCATCGTCACTGCGTAAGTTCCCTAATGCGCTCACGTCAGAGTGCATGCCGTTCTGTGTAGGCGTCCGCCTGGGGATCCGAGCATCCAAGTCACGATCAGGTGTTACACTTGCACCCGTGCGCTTCAATCTTCGCCCTGTGTCAGGTATCTCCGCCCAGTGGGTTGAAACTCAGCGCTTGCATGTGTGGAATACGAAATGTAGCCGGAGGATGGAGCGAGAGGGATACTAAGAGGGAGAGGCCAAGGCCGACATCAATATTTGTTTGTTCTATGTACATATTTTATTTGTGTTTGGCCTTGGTGAAGATTAAATATTCGCATCCACACATGTACATTTTTGTGTATGACTGTAAGTTACAATGATCTTGGCCTGCGGACGTTGCAAGATAAGAAAGAAAGCTAAAAAACGAAAAAGACAAAATTATTAATAGATTTAAGATGGAGTATTCATGCCCTTTAGAGGCGGTGGAAACACAGGAAACAACAACCTATCTAAATAAAGTCCATGGTACTCATCTCGGTATCGGCAGACTCAGGGTCCACCGGGGCGGATTCAGGTTCCGGTGGGGAGTCCTGGAGGTCAGGCTGCAGACAGGACAGACCACACCCAGAATGAGTCAAACTCCAGAGCAGGAAAAGTAATCCTTGGAAACTTCATCGAGGTGTTGAACCGTAATGTGACGTGCTTAGTCAGGCTAGCTCACCTGTACCAACATTTTGGGACCGCGTCCATCCGGGGTCGGACGCTGTCTTAAAAGGAGGCAGAGTGCTGACGAGCTGCAGCGGGGAGCGCTGGGTCCATCGCGGATGATGCATCTACAGACGGCGCTGCTGGGCGATCCGCAGACGATGCGCTCCGGTCGTTCGACTCGTCTCGCTGACTCATAACAAAAGCAGTCAAAAATCAGAGTCAATAACATAGACATGACTCACAAATTTGTGCTTACACTGTTTCTAATTAATGCAATTACAATGTACATACATTAAAAGTATGTGGCTGCTAGCCTGGCGAGCAACGAATCATCCACGCATCGCACTAGATTAGAACGATCATTGGGTCTGGTAAAACCAGGGTTGAAAAACGTGTCAAAAGTGTCAATCAAATCGTGTTATCCAATCACAGCGCAGTAGGTGGGACAGCCATCGTGGAGGCATGACAGCCAAACTCCGCCCGCGTCTCGCATCGTCTATAACAAACTCCGCCCACGTTTCACGTCACCGATACCAAACTCCGCCCACGTCTCGATTTGAATAATTCGATTGGTCAGCCCGTATACGGGCGGCTACTTGCACTACAGTTCTGCTATTATGTACACGCAAACACATTTCTGGAAAAAAAGTGTTTGCAAATTTTAATAGAACCATAGAAAATAGGAATTTGGAATGAATACAATAGAAAATATCTGTGTTTTTTGTGAATATATCATGCAACTGATTTTGCTACTGTCTGTATAATTGCAACATAGTTCTCCAAAGCAAAGACAAAAGCATAATGAAGGGTTACTGATGACGTCATAAGGTTTGGATTTCTCAAATTGGCGTTGTCAGACCGATCGATTACCAGCATTCATTAAACATACATGACGGCTTGGCTGAGTACTGGACTGTGTGAGAACTTCAGAATGGCAGCGCTGGGAGAAATACTAAACTGTGTGCTGAATTGCCAAGCAGATGTCCATGATTCAGATTCAGTGATTGGCAGTTGACGATTCCAATCGATTAATCAGCAGCGATTAATCGTTTCCTTGTTTGCTCCGTCTTCCGCTCAAATGTGTTGAATGTGTTTTTTTCTGATACTGCTTTCCTATATTTTAATTACTACTCAGAATACAAAACATAGAACACATTTCGTCTTTTTCATGTTACTCATACTTTAGGGGTTCGAATTGGTAATTATTGGGCGAGTAAAGATTCGCCTTTTTGTATTTAGATATTTTCTCAGTTTGACCTGCTCACTCGGGCAGATTTTTGGAAGTGTGTGACGTCACAATCTCGTTCCCCATAACCACTCAGCCACAGTGCATCCCTCCCACCCCTAGGCTGATTCTTTACTATACTTTTAAATGATGCTGTATAACACATAGCCATGTCCACAGTTTTTGACTACCCACTGCGCCTCACTAATGAGCAGAGCAGCACTGGCAGCAGAGATGAGGAGAGAGGGAGCGAGACGGACTAATGGTTGTCTGCGTTCCCTACTTTATCCATTATCTAAACGGTCCCCAAACTCTCTTCCGGAATGACACCGCATTAGATCCTCTGTCAGTCTGTGTGACTTTGCGTGTCTTTGTGTATGTACGCGGATGCACGCACGCGGGACATGCGTTAGTGCTTCAAGTGCGCCCAGGCGTACGTACGTACGTACGTGTGCACATCTACGTCATATTATCCAATCAAAACGATATCCCACCCCCTCATCGCTGCATGGGCGCATTTACCTAAGCCTAACTCAACCCTCCCGCTCGCTGCCTTTCTCTCGCTCCTTCCCCGCTCCATATATCCCTCCCTCCCTCTCTCCATCTCTCACTTCTGTCTCTATCTCATCTCTCTGTCCTTCTCTTTCGCCCTCTCCATCTCTAACTCCTTCTCTCTCCATCTCTCTCTATCTCTCCCACCACATTCTTAACTCTCTCCTCATTTCCGTCTCCTAAACCCTCTTCCCCACTCTATCCCACTCCTCGATTCTGCACGTCTTTGTGTATCAACGTGTGTGTGTGCAGAGGTAGTGCATATGAGATATGTCTTGTGTGTCACAAGTGTGTAGGCGTAAAGTGATATTAAGCGACACTCTGATTTTGACTGGTGCGTGTGGGTGCCTGTGCCTCTGCGTGTGTATGCCTGCGCGCGTTTGGGAGCCTGTGAGCCAAGTGGTTTCTTGTTGCCGTGCAGACTGTGTTGCGTTGGTAACCATTTGGAATTCCTCAATACACAGCGCAGATCATGTAAGGTCAGAGGACTCCGCTCCACGACGTGACCAAATCATGTAAGGCCACTGACTATGAGGTGCATATCAGATTAAAGTCACTAGGGGGAGAAGGTCGAAGAATCTCTCTGCCAGTGCTCTTCTCGTGGAGGTGAGGTGATCCCGCTGTGGCTCTGAACAGGGATTGCAGTAAAAGGCTGCTTGAAAATGACCGCTCTAATACCGCATTTCCCTGACATGGTACTGACTTGACTGGTTTCACCTTGCCTTTTTGGTTGTCCATCACGAAAAGGTACCTGGCTTATTTATTTACTGCTTCAGTGAAGTCACAACTGATTGAAATCAAGCCTGTAAATGACAACCAGCTATCCTGAGAGGGTACTGACTTGTAATGGAAAATCACATTTGGCAAAGTACCTGGCACCTGAGGCGAGCTGAGCTGGTATCATATAATTGCAAGGCGCCATAAGTGATGCATTGCAAGTGACTAATATATGACACAAAAATGTTGTTTTTATTTCGCTACCACTCTTTCCTCATTCTCTCATTCTCTCTTTCTCTTTTAATTGTTTCACTCTGAACTCTTTTCAATTTGATTAAATTCATTTTAGTGAGCAGAGTCAGACATGTGCACACAATATTCATAAAGCTAAAACTTCAAACATAAAATATTCTAAACGCCTGACCTCCACCCATATAGGGTCCAAACGGTTTGTCGAGTCCGTGCCCCTTCATCTAAACATGCATCCAGCCAAACAAATCCAAGACATCTCCAAAGCAAAAAACAAAAATGAAAAAGGAAAGATTATCGTTCTGTTGATGTCCCATCTTTTTTTCCTTCATGCCCTTGAAATATACCATGTGCATAGAAATGTGTAAATAAATGGTCATGCATGGCTCCTCCTGACCAAGAAACAAATCCACAGCAGTCCATCTACTTACTGATACATTTCCAGTGAGCCTATCAACTTCACATCAATAATTCATGAGCACTGTTGCACTCATTCAAGAATCCTGAGGTAATTACGAAGATGATTCATCTTCTATTTTCTGAAACATAACACTGTCAGCAACTGATCATTTGAAGTGCCACTCAGTGTATCTGAAGTGCTGAATCAAATCAAAGAACGGTGGCACAAGTGTTTTAGCGTTATGATTCCTGGTGGTAGATATTAAAACCACCACTGAAACATGCCAGATGAGTTTATGAGTGCATGTTAAAGTTGCGTGCTTGGTGTACTGGATCTCTGTGTAACTTTGCTTCAAGGAGCCGCATCCTTCTCAGCCAAAGTAATTCACACACAGGCATTAAGCCCAAGAGGAGTGTTAGTTTGGACTCTGACAAACGCAAGCACTACTGGCAAATTGATGCCGGCATGGATGAAAGCTTGCATTTCATCCATCAATAATAATTTAGGTCAGCACAGTCAAGGCCGCGATAACAACTTGGTTTGATCGGGCCAGCCAAGCAGAGTGTCTTGATCATTGACCAACCGGCCCAACTCTAACCTGGTGGTTAGAGCTGGGTCTACAGATGAGTTGGAAATCGCAGTAGCTGTGCTGATAAAAACACGCCTCAAAATCACGCGCACAACCAGGTCTAGTACAAAAGATCGCTTTTAACATTAAAACCTGTTTGCCACTGAGAAACCACAACCACTTGATTAAGAGGCAGCATGGTTAGCTATTAGATGATAAATAGCGAACATGGTACTTAGCCTCTCATCCAGATTAATGCTAGCAGGCCGAGCCAAAGTAGCTTGCTGGTATATTTAGGGAAGCTACCAGGTGCAAGCCGTTAAGTTCACAACACTTGTCTCTTTCTGCTCACAAAAGCAGAAAGAGACAAGTGGTTTCTGAGGGGATGAAAATTACATTCTTGGAAAAAATTGATTCATGTTCTTTTCAATCAATTCATTGCATTTTGAACGTGTGTTGATTTTAAATTAATTTTCATTATTATTTTGTTTAACCAAACTGTATTGAACATTCTAAAAAAATATGCAGACCTACCAAAATGTGTTCATATTCTTGTTGAAATATGTTGTGATGATTAATGATGTGCTTCATGATTCTTTTGTGTAGACCTGTTCCTCTCGGATCTTTGGGTATGATTTGACAATCAAGATATGTATCAAGAGATTCACACTCTTCAAAAATAGGTGTAACCCTAGCAATTTTAAGATATTCAGGGAAATTCCCTATTGACATCGACAATGAAAGTGCATGATCGAGGAGGTCAGGTTTCTTGCTATTTAAGCAAATTTGTGGGAAACATCTGGTTAGTTGATGTGCCGTTGTCCAAATGGTACCATGTGGCATTTAAATCGTTTTTACTCTGTAAAAAGAAAAAACAAATGTGTTCCTTGGCTGGTGTGGTGTTTTCCCCTGAGGCGTTTATAGCTTGCAGAACATCTTTGGGCCTGTATTTTAATCTGTTTATAATGACCTTGCTTATCCAAGCAGACTGTTTCAGGTCATCCTCTCATTCGTCTCTCATTTGATTTTATTATCTTTCTTTTACAATTTTGCTGTTGCGTCATTTCATTTGGTTAGTGATTAAAGCTTGCTGTGATGATTTGTCCAAACCGGTTCAAGGCAGGGCTCCAAACCGGTTCAAGGAACGAAAACGAACGTACATTTATGGAATTTTACGACGAGCGGAAACGGAAACAAAACCATTCTTCAAATGTTCCCAAACACAAACGGAACATTAGGAAATCCACAAAACCGGTTCAAAACATTTTTTCCATTCTCTTTATATTTTACACAAGTCTGGGAGACTATTTCCGGTTGTGCATCCATCCAACTTTCACTGTCATTCATCAAGAACTTGCATTTTGCGCTCCATCTTGTGGACAGACGAGGCGTTACTACAGTTACACTGAAGTTCACATTGCACAATACAAGGAACTTTAAGAACGAACTAAATGTTGACCGAACCGGTTGAAGACCGATATTTTGGTGGCGGAACTGTTCAGAGAACGAAAACGTTAAACGGAGACCTGCCTGAACCGTTCGGAACGGAGCGTTTCAAAAATAAATTCGTTTTCAAGCCCTGCTCAAGAGCGATAATTTGTTCTGTGTGCTCCTTTTGCTCTGTCGCGTCTTGACACTGATTCACCTCTGCTCTTCTTTTAAAATAAATCCCAAAGAAATAAACCCAGCATTATCAAAAGCACAGATTCGATTGAGATATCCACAATTTGTTTTTACATTGACCCCCGCCGCCGGACAAAGCTGCCTCATGAGGCTCTAAGTGGTCCAGGGATATAAAATATTTCCAGACCATTTGGTCTGAAACAACAGTCCCAGACCAAATGTGCATAGAGAGACGTGGGCGAGCACACCCATTTTTCTGGCTTGCCAAGGTTTAGTTGGCAGTGCGAGCCCACAGGCGGACTCACGCTTCTGATAACGGAGAATCTTGGCTCTGTCCATGGTTATGAACAAAAGCCGATGCAGCTCAAGAGCGCTGTCCATAGTCCTGAAGAGCAACGGACGCAGCACGAATAGCTAACCAGGCCCCTGAATAACAACCCACCTAACTCTTAGATTGCCAGACATTTATCAGGCTTATGGAAGGTGCCGACAGAATACTTGATAGATGAGATGCTACAGTATATTCTTTTTTATTTATTATTGGGCGCAAGCGCCATTTTTCATTCTATCTCGTGAGAGATAGTGACAAGATTAAATTGGTAAGTGGGATGAAGAGGGGGGGGGGGCATTCCAGAAAAGCTGGAGAGGGCTATGACTGCTCGACCTATGGTCCGGCGGCGTGCTCTTTAACCACTCCAGGCCCCCACTGCTACAGTATATTCTAGCCCCCCAGTTATTCTGGGTCTAAATGTATGTATGTAATGCTCCAGTTTCTTAGTAATTGGTTTAGATGTAAAGTGGCCATGTTTACATTCTGAAAGAAAACAAAAAAAATATATATTTTTTTCCACTTCTGGGGTGATCACATTGGATGACATTTTGACCTTTTTAAATCTTTCAACCACACTTTAGAGAACAAGTCCTCATCATCTCAGTTCATCATTATACCGTTTTATGGTCTCTCGTGCTTTATATAGGGGCCAAGCTTTATATAGGGGTGACCTACCTTCCCCCGTACACAATATGTCATCTCTTCATCCTTAGCCTTATTGTTAGTGTGTTTGTGTATGTATATATATATATATATTAGGGCTGTGCAAAAAATCGATTTGAAATCGAAATCGGATTATTTTGTTCAGAAGATTTTTGAAAAAGTGAAATCGTCAAATCATTTTCCCTTTTTAACATTGGTAATAACGATTTTACTTGTCTGTTTTCAAGTTATATGGGTGAATAAAATGTACATAAATTGAATATTAATCCCAAGCCAAAGGGTGAGGTGTCTCTGCTTAACTCCAGAAATGGACACCATTTGCAAAGTTTCAAATATGAAACTTCTAGTTTTTATATTTTGTCCCTTTTTTCTCTTTTTTGTCAAGAAATCGGAAACAAATCGAAAATCGAGATTCCAAACACAGAAATCGGGATTTTATGTTTTAGCAAAATCGTACAGCCCTATTTACTAATTAACTAATTAACTCAGACATCAATCATCATTTTGAGAGCTAGCAGGTCTACAAATGTCTAATTACTTCACTAATCGTACTTGTTGCTTTTTGGCAGAAATCTTTCAGTGCTCGTCAAACATTCTGTTGCCACAAACTACGCCTGCTTGCGACGTGCTGCGTCGGGCCTCGTGGCTCAGTGGCCCGAGGCCATGGCACCGACCGGCGACATCCCGGCAGCGCTGTTCCGCCCGCCGGCCCACGTGCGCGGCATGCAGACGCTGGACCGAGACGCCTTCACTCAAACCGTTGAGGTGCCGTCTCTGCGCGTGCCGATAGCCGTACTCAACAAGGTAAGGAACGATGTTGCATTGATTACATTGTGAATCGTACATTAGGTCTGGGAAAATCGGGCAGATGTCGCCCGTATACGGGCTGACCAATCAAATTGTTTAAATTGAGACGTGGGCGGAGTTTGGTATGGGCGACGCGAGACGTGGCCTCCACGCTGCTTGTCCTACCACCTACTGCTTTGTGAGCACAATTTGATTGACACTTTTTTTGACACATTTTTCGACCCTGGTTTTTCCAGACCCAATAATCGTTCTAATTATGTGCGATTCGTTGGTTCTGGCCCGCCAGGCTAGTGTATCGTCACTTTCAAATCGAATAATCGCCTTTTCTGAGGTTTGCACGGACAATTTCAATTTTAATATCTCCTCACATTTTCATCTCTCCGTATATGAAATGTATTTGGTATTTGAAGTTATTGCCATTTGATTTTACTTTTATCGAAAAAGTTTGCTCGATTTGAACAGAATTGCTCTTGTGACTTCCAGTGGACACATTTAAGATTCAAGATTCATTTTCATTTGCCATATTACATATACATGACTGCAGTACACACACATGGAATTTAGAACAGCATTTACTTATTTATTGGAAAGTTGGAGCCATTGTTGTGAGTCATTCTGCAGGCCAGATTAAACGCAGCTGTATGAATGTATATTGTTCTGCTTGGCAAAGGTTGTCAAGTTTCTAAAGAATGCGACCCTGAAGAGGCCCGGCCAGGACCGGGTGTTGCAGGACCCTGAGGGGAACAAGGACTGGCGTCTGCTGCTGCTCGACCCCGTCCGCATCACCTCTCCGGACGCCTTCAGCGAGGCCGAGGCCGAAGCCCTGCGCTCCCTGGCCGTACCACGCGAGCTGGGCCAGCACACGCTCACCCTGACCTACGCCAACCTCAAGTCTGAGGAGGTCCTCCACGCCGTGCTGCCCTCCGGACGAGACGTAGCCGCGGGGTTCAGCCGCATCGGACACATCATCCACATGAACCTGCAGGACCACCAGATGCCTTACAAGACCCTCATAGGTGCACAACACATCACCACGGGTCATCCTTTTCTAGAGGTGCTGTTTCAGTGTTGTTCTGTGCAGAAAAGCCGGAGAGGGGATTAGAACGCGCGGCACTTCTCGATCTGTGGTCTGGGGGGCGCTCTATAACCACTCTGCCACCGCACACCCCTGCAATTGGGCCGCAGAGCGTACGGAGTGGTTTTGACTCTAAACAAACCAGACTTTTCCTTTTTTTTAATGTTTTTTTTTTTCAATGTTTCTTGTTTCCCCAAGCTTTATTTATTAGGGTTAGCGGAAACAGGTGAAGATGGGGGGTAGACATGCGGGAAATACGTCGGTGGCGAGATTCGAACCACCGACTCACCGCGCCAGTGAGGCATATGCGTGCCTTCCAGTGCTCTGCCTAACCGACTGAGCTACTGGGAAGCACACAAGGATGGTTAATGTCTTCTAAAGATTATTTTTGTGCGTGGTTGTTCTAGGTCAGGTGCTGATGGACAAAAACCCTGGAGTGAAGTGTGTGGTCAACAAGACCGGGATGATTGACAACACGTACCGCAACTTTGAGATGGAAGTGTTGGCAGGAGACAACGACATGATGGCCAAGGTGAGTAGACCTTATGGGAGACCACCATAGTGACACAATAAAAGGGCATTGATAAAAGGGCAAAGAGCAAAATAAAAGGGCATTGACGTTGGGGACAACTAACCATTATTTTAATAATCAGTTATTTATTTATTTTATAAATTAATCACTGCTGATTAATCGATTATCAAATTAGTTGGAGATTAGATTATCATCGATTTTATTTGGTTGCAGCTCTAGAAAGCTGTATGCGCCAGTTCTTAGAATGACTGTGTGGGCTAGCCAACAAAACAGCAATTTAACCGGCGAACTATTGAATCCTTGCCACAAGAATTGGCTCATTCCTTGTTGCATCCTTCGGAAAGGCACAAGGTGGGATGGAGGAGAAGTGAGTTATGCAGTTTATTATTCTCTCTTTTGGTCTTCATAAATCAGAATAATACAAATGTAAATTCTAGGGCTTCTGAAGTACATCGTATAAATGATGTCTATCCTTCCATACAGGTCAAAGAGAACGGCGTACAGTATGAGTTTGACTTCTCGCGCGTGTACTGGAACCCGCGCCTCAGCACAGAGCACCAGCGAGTGGTGGCCCAAGTGCGTCCCGGCGACGTCGTGTTCGACGTCTTTGCGGGCGTCGGACCTTTTGCTGTGCCGGCCGCAGTCGCCGGCGCCACGGTCTTCGCCAACGATCTGAACCCGGACTCTTACCGCTGGCTGAAGCACAACGCGGGCACCAACAAAGTAGCAGCGAAAGTGCGGTCCTTCAACCTGGACGGGAGGGAGTTTATCCGGGGGCCGCTACGGGAGGAACTGGCAGCAGTGCTGCGGCGCGGCGAGGCCGCTCCCCGCGTCCACGTCGTCATGAACCTCCCCGCCATCGCGCTGGACTTCCTCGATGCCTTCCGAGGCCTCTTGAACGACGAGAGTCTGTGCCCCGGCGCCGGCCTGCCCACCGTGTACTGCTACGCTTTCTCCAAGGATCCGCAGCCGCAGGCCGACGTGGTGCGCAGGGCGTCGGAGAGGCTGGGCTGCCCCCTGGAGGGCCGCAGCTTGGTTCACTTGGTGCGCAGCGTGGCGCCCAACAAGGACATGCTGTGCGTCAGCTTCACGCTGCCTGCTGAGGTGGTTTGCTGCGCTGAGGCTGCACCGGTCACAGGTTAGCTTCCGCTATTCAACCCCTGCTCTGTTTAATGAATTCAATCACATTAAAATTAGACAACATGGTGCTGCCCAGTAGCTCAGTCGGTTAAGCAGAGCACTGGAAAGCACGCATATGCCTTAATGGCACGGTGAGTCGGTGGTTCGAATCCCATCACCGACGCATTTCCCGCATGTCTACCCCCACCTGTTTCCACTAACCCTAATAAATAAAGCTTGGAAAAAACAAACAAAAAATACACAAAATTAAAAGGAAAATGCCGCCAAAAGTCCATACTGAAATATGCTCTGAGCCCAGCAATAATTCTATTTCTTGTCGATTATGGATTCATTTCATTTGTTGCCGATTAATGTTATAATCAATGAGTCAACAGATCAGTGATTGCCAATATAGTTGAGTCTTTAATTGTAAAGATCGATACAGTCCCGATACTGACAAAGCTATACTAATACTCACACGTAACACTCATTTACATTTAATAGTCATCACACTGAAATCTTTTTGAAACTGTATTGTCTGTATGTATGAAAATAGTCTTGTTGTCAATATACATCCGTAGGCAACTTCAGGTTTGCTGGAAGGTTGAACACAGTGCAACGGTCACCTGATCCTCCAGATCAATCCTGATTGGCCAAAAATGACAAGCCTCGATACTTTGAACTTTTAACTAGTGCCTGGGCGAATCTGGGGACGGCCCGAGGTGCAAATGCAGTGAATTGGAAGGTCACCGTGTTGCTCTGATTCAATGTGTGTTGTCCTCCACAGAACCCGGACCAGAACCAGCTGCTAAGAAACCAAAGCGTGAAGAGACGACTGGATGAATGTTGTCGCTCTCCTCCATTTCCTCCAATGTTTTACTTTTATTTTTTAAATTTACTCGCTGAGCTAACATGTTCGCTCAAAGTTTAATCATGTCCACTTCTGCTAATTTATGTGAATTATTGTTGCTTTTTTTTTTTTAGATTTCCTTCGAAAGCAATCACTTCTTTCCAATCAACTATGCAATCCTTCATTTCGATTTACATTTGTTTAATTGTAAATCATGTACATTGTCATCCACAACTTTGCAGTATTTAGTTAGCAATAGTGAAACTTCAAACAGGTTTGGCATGTGGATATTTGGTTTACCATAATATACCATACTATAAATATCCGCCCTTAAATAGAAAGCAAAAGCAAAAAAAGGGGGGGGGGTGGTTGTCAACATAATTTCATCATGCAAAAGTATTTTAATGTTTATTATTTTGGAATGGTGTAAAACCTTGGGAGTTAATTTGTTTGGTAATGAGTAGATGAACTAAAAAGTTCAGTCGTACTAAACTGCTAATTACACTTGTTGATGTAAATAGTCAAATTGTTTATTCACGCATTAAAACCATCAGCTGACTCATTGGTTTGGCCAGACTACACTTCCATTAGAAGGATCATTGAGAATATGAACACTTATGTTCCTTCTGCCTCCTCGTGCCCTTCATCCACAGAATGTCTGACTATCTCGGTTTGTGAATATGGGACGCTTCGAGTGTTCCAAATTTGGACAACATGAAAAATACTCGACATCCGCTTGGCACAGATAGAAGTCATCAGTGTTGGGAACTCATTAACTATGGTTGTTGTTGAACCATTTTCACAATAAGTAGGTCCACCACAATATTTGTACAAGTTATATCAAAATATAACGGTTATACTTTCTATGAAAAAATTTGTTTACGTTTTCCATTTTAGAAATTCCTTCTGATGTCTCTGGGAATAGACAATGTACTTTCACAAACTGAAAAAGAATGTATGCTACAATCTTGATAGCAGAACGTTTATAATCAATAACACATCATGTCCCACCTGGATGGTAAAGTGTATTATAGGGTATTTTATATTATGTCAAACCCTGCTGTTCTCTCTTCATTCTAGGCTGGTCAATCTTCTCCCCAGCATGCACCACCATTTCCATGGTCAGTGTTAGGGGTGTAGATATATCCATACAACCACTGACGATCCAATGTATCGATACGTCTGCAAGAGTATCAACCTTTTTTCTGGTCTATTTTTATCCATTTTCTCCTGAACGTATTTCTACTCCCCTGTCAGGTTAAATAAAAAAATCTAAGAATCGTATCGTGGTGAATTCTTGAGTAGCGAAAAAAATTGAATTGTTGGGTCAGGAAATCGATAGTGAATGGTATCGCCAGGATAGGTGTGATTTACACCCCTAGTCAGTGTTTACACCTTTAGGCCAAGGTCTTTTCTAACGCCCAGATGGCAACCACAGCTTAGGGAGGATGATGAAAAAAATAAGATGATGTCCATAATTCAATTAAAAAAAATGTTTAAGTTAGTTTTTGGGCACAAACACCGTTTTTCATTCTTTATTGAGAGAGATAGTAATAGGATTAAATCGGAAACTGGAATGAAGCGCCGGGGTGAGACATTGCAGAAAAGCCGGACA